>APFE031727277.1:0-27310 GCA_000404065.3 Pinus taeda | reverse complement strand
TGTAACAGGTGGAGCTGGTACTGGATTTCTTGTGATAAGCATTGTACTTTGTAATGTTACATGACTCAATCATTAATATACAGATATTTGGGGTTTTTTAGCGAGATGCTTTCCCCATGATACATACTGTGTTAATGTGTGAATGCTCTTGATGTTTTATTGTTATTGATGCTGCTATATTGATGATCAACGTAGAGGAGCTTATGTATTTTGTATGTTTTCTGCAATAGTACATGATCAGGATAATCTCTGTTGAATATGTGTTAAATTATTCAAAATTTCTACAGTATGTTGAGACAATACTGCAGAGGTTTAATATGAAGGATAATAAACAAGTGAAGGTTCCTATTCCTGTAGGTGTAAAGGTATCTGCTGAACAATGTTCCAAGACACAAGAAGAAGAAAAGTACATGTCCTGTGTTCCATATGCAAGTGCAGTCGGTAGCTTGATGTATGCAATGGTCTATACTAGACTAGACATTGCACATACAATGGGAGTATTGAGTAGGTTTATGTCAAAACCATGAAAGGAGCATTGGAAAACAATGAAGTGGGTTTTCAGGTATTTGCATGGCACTAGTGATTATGGTTTGTGCTACCAAGGAAGATTAGGATTGGACATAGTGTTGGATATCCGTGGCTTTGTTGATGCAGACTGGGCTAGAGATCTAGATTAGAGAAGGGCTACAAGTGGGTATGTGTTTAACCTATTTGGAGGTGGAGTTAGTTGGATGAGTAAGAAATAATCTGTAGTGGCACTATCAACTACAGAGGAAGAATACATGGCAGCCACTCATGCAAGCAAGGAAGCAGTTTGGTTGCAGATATTGTGTTCAAGTATGGGGTAAGTACACAGAGCTATAAGGATAGAATGTGATAGCCAAAGTGCAATTTTCTTTCCAAAGAACCCTTCTTATAATTCAAAGACAAAGCACATTGATGTTCAGTATCACTTTGTGAGGGATATGATAGAAGGAAAAAAGGTGTTTCTGGTAAAGGTGGACACTATGAAGAATACTATAGATGCATTGAAAAAATCTTTGAGCTCTGAGAAGTTCTCTTGGTGTAGAGAAACAATGGGCATTGCAGGGATGGATAAATGACTAAGCTCTCCTGTGGCCCCTTGTGGAAAGAAAACAACAAGTGGGAGAATGTTGGGTTGTGTTAGATTCTTTCGACGACTAGCCCCCGTAGTTAACCAGGGGGGTTAGAGGATGGGCGGAGCCCCCCCTTCATTGCACCGATTGCATAGTGGGGGGGTCACAAGTGGGTTTGAGGGGGCCGGTAGCCCCCCTCTATGGGGTTCGGGGCAGCGCCCTAGGGATTTTTTTTTTTTGGACCCTATATTAGGTGTGTGGACATACCTATGGTTTTGTGCATGGTTTTCACATATGGTTTTGGGTGCAATGGTTTTCGGTCCATGGTATTGGATGCTTCGAAATGTATAAATATGTATTGTAACATTGAAAGGAAAATAATGAAAAATCAAGTTGGTAGTCCTGGTTTTGGGATCCAGGGGAAAATCTGTGTGCATATTTGTTTTATGTGTTATGCTCTTGCTATTGTTTATTTTCTATATTTTAGAATTACTATGCAGGTAATTTCTATACGGGGTTAAAACCTACACCAACATGCACTCATGACAACCACATACAACAACAAAACCACTGACTTTTCACATGGTGACACCATTGCAAATATGACCAGTGCCATGCATATGAAACAAGCACATAGACCACAAGCATATGGGACACATATGTAATCGACATGTATGCACGACCAACGCACACCTCCCATCTAGTCCATGGGGTGAACCATGCTCTCATACCATTATGTAACTACCACCCTCCCACATTTACCCAAGTTAACCGGTCCTATGGGGTAAACACGTGACGAGAGGCTACTATGATGTTATTAAACTCCCCATCTACAGTTAAGGAAGTAGAACTGAAAAAACACAACCAATTTGACCCTCCATATATGCTATAGAACCTTCAGGAGCCAACCAACCCTTCCAGTTGACCAACCACTAAGACAAATTGACATTTGATTGATATGGACCCTCATATGCTCCCATGACAAGATATGCATGTGACTGAGGCCTTCTAGTCACTCTCATAGCAAGGCATGCCAACGACTGTGGAATTTTTCAGCAAGTTTTGATCCATCGACCCCAGATTTTGTGCCACTTTTTCAAGGCTAGGACTCAGGTAAGTGCCTAAAACTTCATGAAACTTTCAGAAATGATAAATATTAATGGAATAAGTCTATTAATGCAATAATTGGTACAAGTACTTGATCTTACTCCTACTAGCCATGACATGCATTTCATTAACCATGTCACAAATATGTAATCTATAGTCCATAACAATGGATCTGAGCATAGGGGTATCATAATTATATGAGATTCATAAAGAAGCATTGTTGCTCTATCACAATAGATGAATTATCATCTATTAGGTCATATATTCATTTTCCATTCATTTGAAAATCAAAACATGATGAGAACCATACATCAAGTCTATCATAAAACACACTCTTAACCAACATATAACCAACAAAAATAACAAGGATATAACAAACATAAGAATCACATATGAACCAATACATTTACACACTAAATACCAAGGAGAAGGAACTATTTTTAATGAATGCATGATCCAACTAGGTTTAGGACTTCCACGAACCACCCACCATAGATTGGACGAACCAAATCTTTCTTTTAGCCAATCACCCCCGTGCCATATTCCAAGCATGAATGTGGGATCTCATGGAAAAACCAAACGAAATCAAACTAGGGTTTCTAGAGGCCAGGTCACCTCAATGCTCAACTAGTGATTCCAACTCATGGCCAGACATCACTAATCATCACCATATTGGTATCTACCCAAGCTATTGAGGGTTCCATAGCGTTTGTTCTAACCAGGGCTTCTAGGACTAGTAACTAAACCCACAACTATTGTCGGGCTTCTAGAGTGTTTTTCCAATTAGGGCTTATAGGACTAGTAACTCAACCCACCAAGGACTTCCAGAGAATTTTTCCAACCAAGGCTTCTAGGACTAGTAACTCAACCCAAGTTGTTACAGTGCTTCTAGAGCGTTTGTCCAACCAAGGTTTTGAGGAACTAGTAACTCAACCCACAACCAAAGGAACATGAGCACCAACCAGAAAACAAAGATAAAACACACAAAACCATGGCTATCTAGGAAATGGCAAGGCTAAGAAAATCCATTGTCAACAAAAGAAATCCTCCATACCGATGACAAATCATGACCAACAAACCACATCCATGTGCCATGCATGCCAAAACTAGCAAGGAAATGATCCTGATGTTGTCTTACACTCTCATGCTTTTCCTTTTCCTTATTGCTCCAAATACAAAGTGATGAGTCCCATCAATAGGTATATTTTTAAGATCATCATGCCATCCTCCAGCCTTAAAACTATCCTTCTCTCACATTAATTCAATTTTTTTTTGTTATATTATGATTAGTAGGAGTAAAAGGTGTTTTTAATAGTATGTGGCCTAGTGTGGTTTAATTGCAGGAAAACAAAGCATTTTTGAGGTAATTACTATGCACGATATTGATGGAGACAACCAAGAGAGAATCTAGGGGTTTTGTCCATCTCCTTAACTCCCCAACTCAACATGGGATCACAACATCCTCTCTCACTAGTTCGAATTCATTGGCAGTGGAGTGACTCCTAATCCAAGTCAAGCTCAAGAGGGACAAGATCCACCATTTATCGAGATCAAGGAGGGAATCAATCCTACTTTCAAGGGAGATGCTATCAACTACCCTTAAATAAAAAAGAAAAAAATCTCATGAGGATTCAAAGTTTTATTTAGCTAGGTGTAGCTATTGAGCTTGAACCTTGACATTGTCATTTTGAACTTTTAAGTCATGTATGAGACCTTTACTTTTTGATAATGAGAAGTTGGATTTTAAGTTGTATATAAGTTAGTTTCATAGGGATGAGACCCTTGGGTTTGGGCCCAACCTAGAGGCTTTGGTCCCTTTTTTTTTACTTATGTTTTTTTCTTGATTTGAAGACGTTCATAGTTTCTTTCATTTCAGTATATATAAGGCTATAAAAACCCATGGTTGCAAAATTATACATCACCTCTCTTGTGGGAGAATGAGTGGAAGGATTCACAATCTCAGTCCAAAAATATTGTGTTTATGATTTCTTGGAAATAGATGAATGTTAGTTATTTTTCTTTACATTTTCTTTCTGTATCTTAGAAGTTAGTTTAGTGATTATATTAGTGTTATGGCATAAAATAAGTGGTATTTAAATTCAACTCATGTTTTCCATCATAGGTTATAACATTTTGTCAATGATCAATGGACGTATGCATGTCATTTATTATAGGGTTGTGTTGATCTACATGGAAGGGTACCTTTTCCACTTCCATCTTAGACTCCTCCATCTTCTCTTTCCACCTTTAATTCTATCCTATAACTTTGTTTCCATAAGTCATTTTACCTAGTAAACTTATTACACGATGACCATTCATCCTAGTGCAAGGCAGACCTATAAGAGGTCTTGAGCTTGGCTAGGGTGCTCAACCCAAACTCCCTTTATTTTATTCAACATCCATCCACTTATCCATACCCTTAAGACATAATTTTCACCCTCAAAAACCTCTTGGAACCCCTCCTATAGCATTACAAGCCCCCTTGTAGCAACACAAGACCTCCTATAGTAGCCACCTATAGCAAGCCTGTAGCACCACTTTGCTTCACCATTTTTGATCTGCACTTCAACTTTAGCTCAGTCAAGATGAATAATGACCCCTATCTATGATTTGAAGATGCGGAGAAGCTCCCGAGCCACTCCAACCATTCCTTTTCCTCACTGCAAAACATAATATAATTAGTTTTTTCATCACAAGTATGATGTAAGTAGGCTTTTGATTTTCAAGCAAGTGTGAACTAGGTAGATGATACATGCAATCATGTTGGTAGTTCGATGAATTATGAAAGATAAAGTAGCTTCCTTTCTGCAAGCAGATTTGGTAGTTTGATGAATTTTGTAAGATAAAATAACTTTCTTTCTGCAAGTAGATTAGCCCTTTTTCTTTCATGAATTGATTAATTAACATATGCAAGTTGAGAAAATGATATTTCCACTTTCATATCTAGAATTAGTTTTCAATTGCACTTTTATCAACAATATTTCATTATAGTTTAGTAGGAGAAATGATCTCTAAGTACTTTGATCTAATGTCATGACTAAGGGTAGTATGAGTGGAATTCAATCTGTTGCACATATAGCACTATCCCCTCTGACTTTGTACGAACCCAGGTTGAAAATTTGAGTTGAGGATTCCTTGGGAGTTGCAACACTCTTGGTGCAATACCAGGGCTCAACATGTTGGCACCGTTGGCGAGGAGATGTCTAAGTAGATTTTGTTTATGCTTGAGCATTGTTTTCTGTTTTGCATACCATGATTTTTGAAAAAGTGAAAATAAAAAATAAAAATATTTCATGCCTCGTACAAATAGAGGTAATCAAGGAAAATTATTACAAAAAACCCCCACACCCTAAAATAGTTAACCTTCACTCTTCTTATGTGACTGTGAGCTTCCCTCTCTAACTACAAGGACGTTAGAAAACCTTCTATGTGAGAAACTTGAAGTTTTTGAAGAACCTATTGGGGAAGAAGAAGAACCCACTTCACCTACCCAAATTATGGCTGAAAACAAGGACATTGAGGTTTTCCCTATCAAAGAGACCAATGGAAAGGCTAGAATGAAGAATATAAGACCTTCTTCCCTTCCACACTTGCATGGATTAAGCTTTGAGGATCCTGACACCTTCATGTTTGAATCTATTATTCTTTGTAGGACCTATGACTATGCCTCTGATGAGAAGAAGCTAAAGTTATTCCCCTCTACCCTTAAAGATGCAGCCTTGTGCTAGGTTATGGGTCTGGCTGGGCGTAGCATCACTATCTGGGCCCAAATGTAACAGACCTTCAATAGAAAGTACAAGGACTGATGTACGTCCAAATAAACCAAGGAAGAAACATTTAGGATGACTCTTGGACTTGATGAATCCCTAGAGGACTATGAGGAGAGATTTCAACTCAATTATAGGAGGGCCAACTATACCCTTGATCCTGAGTCACTCAAGCTAGTTCATCTCCGAGGGATCAGGGAGGATATGTTGGAAACCCTCAACATGTTGTCTGTAGGATATATCTATCAGTTATACTATGATTACATTAAAATTGTATTAAATAATCCCTCTAGGGCCACCAAGAAGAAGGGTAGGGCTAGTCAAGGCTTGGTCAGTTCCTCTCCCTCCACAACATCCATAAAGAATGAGATAAGAAACATGTTGGAGGATTTAAAGAGTGAAATGTTGCACAACTTTTCATTGCAAATGGATACCATGAAAATCAAAAGAAAGTAGGAGGAAGTAAAAATGGCATTGGATATTTTATACCTTATATGCACCAAAAGACATCCTAGGAATGAATGCCCATTGAATGTAATAGAAGTCTGCCTAGTCTATGAAGAAAATCATGCAATAGATGAATGCCCTTCTTTTCTAGGACTAAAATTTGTATACCAAGGGGAAAAATGTCGGTGATCAGGTGCTCAACATTTAGCTCAAAAATAAAAGTTCTTAGAATGGCTCGAAACCTAAACGATCATGTCCATCTCAGAAAAATGATCCTAACACAATTAGTTTCATCGAAAACCGAGTTTGTATGAGAAAGTTAGTGTGTTATGATCACTTTGCTAAACAGGCTAAATTTGCAAAAGCAAAATGCCCAGTCACTGCATAGTTAGCAGTCCGTAATGTTGACATGGAAAGTGACTAGGTAGGTTCAATGATGGTCAACAATGAATCATAGATGGACAAGTGGCATTTGTTCATTGTGTTTCAGATTGGTGTGTTGGCACAGTGTGATTGGTTTATTTTTTGACCAATGAAAGAATGCCATGTGGCAAGCCTAGAGGCTATGACGTGGCACCTCCCAATGGTCTAAGGGCTTGGCATAGTTCAACAAAATTATTGTGGAGGCATCGGGGCTTGACCCCGTGACCTCCCCTCCGTAGTCCAAGCCACATACCAACTCCGCTACCACCGTGGTTCTTACGCCATAAGCTCTTCACATATATTTAAAGTTTATCAATGTTGGAGCAGGCGATTAGGAGGGCCATCCTGTAGGACAACCCTCTGCATGTGATCACAAGAGAAAACATCATAGTCACGGTTAGTTTTAACCCGATGGACAGTTCACCAACACCGCAAATGGTCTCCACAAGTGAACGCAATTATTGATACATCAAACAGATAGTGTGACAGGCTCCAAAACGACGAGGTAACCACAACATATGAATGCACTCTACCACCGAAGGTTATGGTTAGTGTTATCCTCGACGACTAATGTGACAATTAAGCACCACATGTGAACATGCAAATGGAGTTTTGGCTACCTGTTTGGCTAATGGTTTGCACTAATCGCGTTTAGTGATTAAATAAGCGCAATTAAACACTAATTAAGCCCAAGTTTAAAATTATGGAAGTTTGGAGGTGCCACCAATTTCAGGCTTGCCTCCACATTTAGCGCTCTCACTGGAGTCATTCCATATTTAGAGGAGTTTTTCTAGGAAAATATTGTCTAAGTCATAAAGAAGGAAATTTTTGACCAAATCAAGCTCAGGAAGAGGTGTTCTTGGCTAATTGGGACATTCTGAACACATTGGTGTAGGTATTAGGAGCCATAGATCTTTGTAAAATTACATTTTTCCATATTGAGCTAATAAAGAGGCCCAAGCCATGGAAGCTGGACCAAGGAGATGTAGCCCATGAGGGGTGAACTCCTTCATCAAAACATTGTGTTAAAGTGTCTCTTTCATGGTTTGATGTACTTTGAATGTCTGTTGTTTAGTACTTGTTTTTGAAGCTATTTTTCTCATGAATATCATATTAAACTAGAGGAAATTTACCTATTTACATGCACAAACAACTAATGAAACCTCAGTACAAGAATAAATAAGAAATCACATGTTTAGAAATATGTCATTGATATTAGCACAACATAAAATAACAATAAAAAATAGATCAAGGTGGTATCAGAGCAAGGTTGAATTGCTTGATTTCTTGAGTTTGTGCAATTACGGTTTTAATGGTTGCAAAATCATGATGATTACAAGGTTAAAGTTGTAGAAAGGAGAAGGGAAGCTATTGGTAGCAACTCCTGAGGTAATGCCCAAAAGAAGGAGAGCCACAAGGCCACAATCTCCACCACCCAAAGTTCCAATTCTAGCTGCACTTGAAACTCCTCAAGTTTTTCCTTCAACTGAGATTGAAGAGGTACAAACAGTACCAGTTTCTAAGCCTGAATCCACAACCATTATGTCTAGAGAAAGAGAGCTTGAAGGTCCTTCTTCAGAAGATGAAGAATTCAAGAAAGATTTCTTCACTTTAATTGAGATGGTTAAATTCCTCTATGAAGACAGGAACACTAGAATGGTTGGAGAGAGTTCTAAACCTCCACATGGAGAAGGAAGCTCAAAGGATAAAAAAGATGAGAAGAAGGATTCAAATGGGAATGGTGGAAATCCACCTCCACCTCCACCATCCTCATCATCTTCCTCATCATCTTCATCATCTCAGACAACATCATCTTCCACTACCACCACAAAAACTACCCATACATATTCAAAACCCCAAAGGGAAAGACTCCCTTACTTAAATTGGACATTAAGTTTGAACTTCCCATGTATAATGGAGAGGCGAATGCAGAAAAGTTGGACAATTGGATTCGACAGTTGGAGGTATACTGCAAAATTCAGAACCTTCAAGAAGATGACATAAAGATCCAGTTGGCTTCATTGAGGCTAGAAGGAGAAGAATTAGTCTGGTGGGAAGCAAAGAATTAGGAGGAAACATGAATCCATGGTAAGATATCCATTAATTGGGTTGAATTTGTTTCTGCAATTAAAACATAGTTTTATCCTTTAGCCTCTATGCAAAATGCCATTCTGAGTTGGCAAAATTTTAGGCAGCTCAAAGGCCAAACAATCCAAGATTATATACAAGAGTTTAGGAAAAGGGCTTTGTTGTTAGGAGTAAATTTGAATTCCCAAGATACAGTGCTGAAATATATTGGGGGTTTACATTCCTATATGAAACATACTATTCTTATGTTCAATCCAAACAATTTACATAAGGTATGCGTGCAAGCCACACACCTTGAGTCTAGAGGAAAGAACATTCAAGAAGAGGGTAGTAAGAGGAAGTCATTAAAGGGAAAGGAGAAAGAGAAGGGAAAGAAGAATGCAAGTGTGAAGAAAGAAGGGGAGAAAATCACATGCAAGCACTATTCCAAAGAGGGGCATGACGAAGCCCACTACTGGAAATTACATCCCGAATTAAGGCCTAATAAACAAAACAATAATGGAAAACAAAAGATGAACACTACCACACAACATGACCTTGGTTCAAACTCTGGTGATGAGACCAAGATTTCAGCCATGGTCACAAAAGGGAAAGAAACTATTGCAAGCACCAATTCATCACATAATCAAAACAACACTCCAAATCAAGAGTCAAGAATAGAGTTGTTTCATGTAACAGTGATTTCAAATCATATAAAGATTGATGAATTATTCAATAGTGGGTCACAATAAAACTTGATTTCATAAGACTTGGTTAAAAAACTAAACCTTGAAACTGTACCTCATCATAAGCCATATCCATTGGGTTGGATAGTTAACAATGCAAACTTACAGGTTACAAGGAAGTGTTTATTCAAGTTTGCCATTACTGAAAAGTTCATTGATGAAGTTGAGTTAGATGTAGTTCCACTTGAAATCTCAGGAATCATTTTGGGTAGTCCTTATTTGTATGATACAAAAGCAATATTTTATCGCCATGACAACAAATACATATTTCTCAAGAATGGGGTGGAGTACATAGTGAGATCCCATTGCAAAAAGCTGAACATTTCTTTGATTAATGCAGGGCAGAAAAAGAATGATATTAACTATGAATCTTTTGAAGGCTGTGATGATAAATTGAAATCTGATTTTTTTGATGTGGTAAGCAAGCATGGCGAGATGTTTCAGGAATAGAAGGGGTTACCTCCCAAGAGGGGAATTCAGCATGAGATTCAGTTGCAATAGGATGTTCCACTTCCAAACATTGGCATGTATCACATGTAGATTATGGAGAGCATGGAAATCAAAAAGAAAATTCAAGAATTGCTGAACAAAGGTATCATACGCCCATCTACTTCGCCATGTGGTTTTCCCATTGTCTTGGGTGCCAAAGAAGGATGGAACTTGGCGCATATGTGTGGATTTTCATGCAGTGAACAAAATCACGGTAAAGAATTGTTATCCACTCCCAATAATTGATTATTTTCTTGATCAATTGAGGTATGAAAAGATAGACTTACAAAGTTGTTATCATCAAGTTAGGATAGCTAAAGAAGACATTTGGAAAACCACATTTAAAACTAAACAAGCATTGTTTGAGTGGCTTGTTATGCCTTTTTGTCTTACAAATGCTACAACTACTTTCATGAGGGTAATGAATGATGTGTTGAGACCACTTTTAGATGATTTTGTAATTGTATACTTAGATGATATTCTCATATTCAACAAGTCAAGAGATGAACATGTCATTCATGTAAAAAAAGTACTTGATGCCTTGAAAAAAGCACAGTTGTTTTTAAATATGTTGAAATGTGAATTTAATAAGACTTCTTTAGTGTATTTGGGACACATCATTGGAGGAGGTGAGCTGAAGATCGATCCCTCTAAGGTTGAGGTCATTTTGAATTGGCCCAAGCCTAATACAGTTACAGAGGTAAGAATCTTTTTAGGGGCATCACAATATTGGAGAAAGTTTATTGCTAATTTTTTCTCCATTCAATCTCCATTACATGCATTGACAAGTGTTAATAAAGTCTTCCATTGGGGAGATGTAAAATAGAAAGAATTTGATGCTTTGAAGCAAAATATAAGTTCAACGCTGGTATTGGCTCTTTCAAATCTTAGATAGCAATTCGAGATTCAAACAAATGCAAGCGATTATGCCATGGGAGTAGCTTTATTGTAGCATGGTAAGCCCATTTTATTTCATTCTGAAATATTTAATGGAGTTGTAACTAACTATCCCACCTATGACAAAGAACTTTACACATTGGTACAAAGTGTTAAGAAATGGAAGCACTATTTGATGGGAAAGGAGACCATCATCCATACTGACCATCAACCATTGTAGTACTTACAGTCACAGTCAAAGTTGCAATAGTCAAGGCATTTCAGATGGATGGGTTTTCTAAAACAATTTCATTTGGTTATCAAGTATAAAATGGGAATCTACAATAAGGTAGCTGATATGATTTCAAGGCCTATTGTAAATTCATCTATTATACTCAAGCATAATTCTGTTTTTCATGAATGTTACATAGAACAATATGCAATGATAGTGACTTTCAAGAAGTATATGCAAGCTTGAGTCAAGGAAATCAAATTGAAGAGTTGGATTATCATGTACATAACAATTTGTTGTATCACTTGAGCAAGTTTTGTATTCCACAGGGAGAAAGAAACAATATCATAAGGGAGGCACACACTTCATTGATTGTTGGACACTTTGGTGTAGGCAATACAGTAGCAAATCTGCAAAGGTATTGTTATTGACCACATATGTTGGATAATGTTTCTCGTTTCATAAGAGGATGTTATTTATGTGCTACAAGTAAGCGTATCAATAGGAAACTTGGTTTATACACTCCACTTCAGGTACCTTCGCGTCCATGGGAGAGTATCTCAATGGATTTTGTAGGAGGTCTTCCATTGTCAACGAAAGGTCATGATTACTTGTATGTACTTGTAGACAGGTTCAACAAGATGTGCATACTAACACCATTTAAAAATCAAATTACAGTTGAAAAAACAACTCATCTTTTCTTCCAAAACATTTGGGTTCATTTTGGTCTTCCTACTTCTATTGTAAGTGATCGAGATTCTCGATTTGTTGGGAATTTTTGGTCAAATTTGTGGGACAAGATGCACAAAAAGTTGAAGAAGAGTACATCCTTTCATCCACAAACAGATGGAAAAACCAAGGTGGTCAACAAAATAGTTATTCATCTTCTTAGAGGATATTGCGGCAAACATCCCAAGTTGTGGGATGAACAATTGCATTACATACAACATGAATACAATAGGGAAAAGCATTCTTCCACAAACACATCGCCATTTGAGGCATGGTATGGGTACTTTCCAAGATCGCCATTGGAATTCATATTTGAGAAAAATGTGGCCATCGATGGTCACAGTGACATTGATAAGGCAAGGAAGTTCATAGAGAAAATTCAATTGATACATCATACAGTGCAGGAACAACTTAAGAAAAGTCAAAGCAGCTACAAGGTAAGGCATGACAAACACCGGGTTGATCAGAAATTTCAAGTTGGCCATGAAGTTTGGTTACATATTAGCAAAGAGAGACTTCAAGGTGGAAGGTAAAAAACTTAAACCAATCTGTTATGGTCATTTTAAAATTATGGAAAAGATTGGTAATAATGATTTTAAGCTTGATTTGCCTCCTTATATTCAAATATACTCTATTGTTAATGTTGATAATTTGATATTATTTGAGCCTCCTATGATTGATGATCAAGGAGAGAATGTTCAGCTACCATCAATAGATGATTTCTCGCCAGAATATATAGATGAGCTTCAACAAGATCTCATACTTGACAAGAAGAATCAGAACTTCGAAGAGAGGGGATGCTGAATACCTTAGAGTGGGACTCAAGGGGAAAAATCCTTCTAAAGCCAAATGGTTACAGATTGAGAAGGTGAGGGAGTTGTACCCTCACCTGCTGAACAATTGATAGTATCTTTTGGGGTCCAAAAGGCTTCTAGTGGGGAGGAATGATCAGGTGCTCAATATTTAGCTCAAAAATCAAAGTTCTCATAATGGCTTGAAACCTGAATAACCACGTCTATCTCGGGAAAAAGATCCTAACAGAACTCGTTTTGCCAAAACCTGAGTTCGTATGAGAAAGTTATTGTGTTTTGATCGCTTTGCTAAACAGGTGAAATTTGCAAAAAAAAAAAAAGAACCTAGTCACTGCATAGTCAGTAGTCCATACTGCTGATGTAGCAAGTGACTAGGCAAGGTCAATGATGGTGAATAGTGAATCATAGATGGACAAGTGCCATTGTTTCATTGGATTTCATATTGGTGTGTTGGCACAATGTGATTGGTTTATTTTTGGACCAATGAAATAATTCCACGTGGAAAGCCAGGAGGCCAACACGTGGCACCTCCCAATAGTCTAAGGGCTTGGCATAGTTCAACAAAATTATTGTGGAGGCGCCGGGTCTCGACCCCGTGACCTCCCTTCTGCAGTCCAAGCCACATACCAACGCCGCTACCACCATGGTTCTTAACCCATAAGCTCTTCACATATATTTAAAGTCTATCATTGTTGGAGCAGATGGTTAGGAGGTCCAGATTGTAGGACAACCCTCCGCATGTGATCGCAGCAACAAACATCGCAGTCACGGTTAGTGTTAACTTGACAGCCAGTTCACCAACACAAAAAACAGTCTCCACATGTGAACGCAATTATTGATACATCAAATGGTTAGTGTGACGAGCTCCAAAACTGTGAGGTAACCACAACATATGAATGCACTCTACCACCGATGGTTACAGTTAGTGTTATCCTCGACAATTATGCGAAAATTAAGTGCCACATGTGAACATGCAAATAAAGTTTTGGCTAATGGTTTGGTTAATGGTTTTCACTAATCACATTTAGTGATTAAATAAGCACAATTAAACACTAATTAAGCCCGAGTTTAAAATGACAGAATTTTTTGGTGGTGCCACCAATTTCGAGCTTGCCTCCACATTTAGCACTCTAACTGGAGTCATTCCATATTTAGAGGATTTTTTCTAGGAAAAGATTGTTTGAATCATAGAGAAGGAAATTTTCAACCAAATTGAGCTCAGGAAGAGGTGTTCTTGGCTAATTGGGACATTTTGAACACATTGGTGCAAGTATCATGAGCCATAGAGATTTTTAAAATAACATTTTTCCATATTTAGCTAATATAGAGACCCAAGCCATGGACACTGGACCAAGGAGATGTAGCCCAGGAGGGGTGAACTCTTTCATTAAAACATTGTGTTAAAGTGTCTCTTTGATGGTTTTTTGTACTTTGAATGTTCGTTGTTCAGTACTTGTTTTTGAAGCTATTTTTCTCATGAATGTCATATTAAACTAGAGGAAATTTACCTTTTTACATGCACAAACAACTAATGAAACCTCAGTTAAAGAAGTAATAAGCAAGCACATGTTTAGAAATATGTAATTGATATTAGCACAACATAAACTAACAATAAAAAATAGATCAGTGGGTCAGAGAAACTTTGCTTCATTAATCAAAGAATGCCTCAAGGAACTCGGCCATATCAACAAGGCATGCAAGGTGCACACTACTCTTATTACAATCCAAACCAGAATGCACCTTTGCAACCTTGGTACTCTTCCACTGATCGATCCTCATCCACACCTCATTCTTAGCCTTATGCTCCTCAATATCCTCCTCAACCTGTCAACCATACTTTTCAGCCATATCCATCCCAATATTCTCAATGGGACGACCCATCACAAGGATGGATGCCTAAAGTCAACCAACCTCCTTATTTACTACCTCCACCCCAACCTCAACCCCAACTCGCTCATCCTATTCCACCTAAGCAACCCCAAATTCCTACTCAACCCAATCCAAACTCGAACAACAAGTAAGTACAACAGGTACAGTGGAGAGACATCCTATCCTTCTTATGTTGTGGATATCCAAGAGATCAACCTTTGGTCTAGGAGAGTTCTCTTAGATAATCACCTACATTCTCCACCTGAAGAAATTGAAGAAGAGAAGGAAGAGAGTTGTTATACAAAAATATCGTCACCTTGATTATTTGCAGTCGGTGTAGGCCTATCATCACCTATACCAGCTTCCTAAGCAAGTCTTAAACCTCAACTCTTAAAAACAAGCTTGAGAAAAGAGAGAAAGACATCAAAAAAGCAATATAACTCTGGTTCTGCACTTTCTCTTAGCTTTTCCTACGGGCCTGCACCTTTTGTTCAAGACATCTACGTACTTATACGCTCTGTATGTAAAGGGGAGGGTGCGTACCCCTGTAAAAGTAAAAAGGCGCAATTTTTATCTTAAAAAACTCATCTTGGGTTGATTCTAGAGTTTTCTAGAAGGATTTGTTACGTGGATTGTTCGCTCCAAGTGGTTCATGCATCCCATCATAGGAGGAACTAATCCCTTGTTGAGAGGAGCTATCCCTTTGAAGGAGGACTCTATCCCTTTGAAGGAGGAGCTGGTAACTGATCTCCATTGCACTATAATTGAGGCATTGGGTCAGTGGTTGGGGAGGTTAGAAGCTGAACTTTTGAGGGTAAATGCTAGTGAAATCAAGACTTCCTATTTGAGCTTAAGAGGAGAGATCACATACCTTTTTGGCCCCATTAGGGAGTGAGTGAAGCTTGTCAAAGTAGAGGAGATTTCTTGTTGGACCCTGGAAGGAGCTTGTATAGTGTCAAGGCAAAGGTTGTAAGGTTCTTTTCTTTTGAATTAATACAATCAAGCTCATTTTTCTCAACAAGTATCTTATGCTATTTGTTTCATGGACTCCTTGACTTTCATGTTAAAATATGTTTTATAATATTGGATATTCAAGTGCTATTTAATCGTTTGCCTTGTTTGTGCTTGCAGCTTTGCGACAAAGGAACTTACTTGGATCAAAGGAGCGAAGGCATCTCCAAACTTGCGTTGGACATGAGGTAGGCCTTAAACACATTTGTTTGCCATTATTTATAAAGCGCATTTAGAGAAAGATAATGTCTGGTTGTTTTGTTTGTCATTAGGTCTTCATTAGATTCTAGGAAGGTATACCTTGTCCGCAAGATCGAGTCATTCTGCATGACAAAATGGCGACTCCGCTGGGGACTTGATTGTTTTCCTCATTTTTCTTTGACTTGAGAAACTTGCCTTTTTGTTTCTGTTTTGGCTTGTTGTGTGTGGATTTGGGTAGACTTAGTGGATTTAGATTTGTTTTTTATTTTTCATTACTTTAGTTGAAGTCCGCAGTCTGCACGTGTATCACAGTGCGTACCTGTACGCACTTTTACTTTGTGCACAGAGCGTACCCACACCTGGGTAAACTCTGCACCTGCGTACCCTGCTAAATTTTTGAAAATTTTGACTTTTGCTCTTTCAGTTAGTTTTATTTTGTTTTCTAGTGGTTATCCTCTGCCCATACCTGCATGTGACTGGTTGAAATCTTTCCTTGGTTTAATTTCATTAGCATTAGGGTTTTAGGTGAAATTCCTAGAAGTTTTGCTTGTTGGGTTTGTTTTTCGATTTGGTTGTGTAGTGGCTCTAAGCTTAGAGGCTGTAGGGACTTCAGATTACCTTAGTGTCTACCAGTCTTCTTGAGAGTCTGACCATTTTTTAAATCTCTCCTTGTTGAGAAATCCGCTTTGAGTTTTCTCTTTACAAAACTTCGATAAGCTTGTGATTGAAAGTTTGGATTTTCATTTTAAAAAGGAATACAAAATTGGTTGTTCTTGACTTATTTGTGATTTTGGACAAATTAGTCCTTTGTTTGCTTGTGACCAAGTAAAACATCCTCAAAAGACTTTTTGTGAGCTTTTTACTTCAAGTAGGTTTTCTTAGTTTGTAAGTCTTAAAGTTTGCTTTATTCAATAGTTTTATTAAAGATTTGCTTTAGTTATAGTTTTAAATGTTTTTAACAGAAAATGAAAGGACTCTTTTGAAAAAGTTTGTTCTTAGTAGAATTTGAGTTTTCGAACGAAAAGAGAACTTCTTGTGGAAATAATTAGTTGTCTCGTTTTTTAGTGCATTGAAACGAATACTCTTCTTTTGATTTGATCGTTAAAGAAAGATTTGTGTTTTTAAGTATTTGCATCTTCCAACTCTTTCTTAGCTAGAACTTCATTGAAGAGAAAATATTAGTTAGTCATCTTAAGTGCATTTTTGTAGTGATTTTGAGTTGAGTCTTTACACCATAAGTTTCATCTCCATCACCTTTTGACTTAAATAAAAAACCAATAAAAATCACGCTTAATATAAAATCAATCTAGCAATTTTTTTGTTCCTAGGGCTCTGATACCAACATAGCTTAGGCTAGTGTCTTGGAGTAGGGAGTAATTAACTCTCCAAGACAGTAAAACAAACAAGTAGCTCTATCTTGCGGTAGGAGAGAAATCCAATTGTTGCATCTATGCTCTGGGAAAGCTCCCCTTAAAGGAGAAGCACGAGATCGTGTCCGAACCAGTGTGGGAATCAATCCTTCCTCATTGGGAACGACGCCAGATATTCATGTATTACAAATGGTAAACCTAGGATTAACCATTGTCGAGGAGCCTGGGGTCACTTGTTGGTAAACCTTGGTTTATGTCAAGGAGCCTTCAAGGGGATTGAGCTTGCTACTATGCCCTTGCGTGCGTATCGGATCGTAGACTGTTTCCCCAGGTATATTTGTTTCCGTTGGTAACCATAGTGACCATATTCTATAGGGTTCTTCCTAAGGTGACGGTGGTGGGAAGATCCCACTGTACCTGGAGCAGACATCGGCTAGACTCACTTGGATTTTCTGGGGGGTTCTCTTCACTCGAGACGGTTAAGTGGAGAAACTTGGTCCAGTCCATTCATTAAGTAGGTTTTCGGGGTAATTGTTCCAACCGCTATTTCTGTATCTAACTCTGCGATGTTGGATTTCATCACCAACTAGTGTTTTCGGTTCGAAAAGTTATTGTTTGCGTGTGTTTGATCTCTTAGATTCTTAGGCGTTTGATTCAATTTGATTGGTTCTTTAGAGACTTTAGGTGATTTTCATTGAGATTTTACTTTGTTTGCATGTGAAGTAGTTAAAATTCTTTAACTGTGGCTGAATTACCGAGACATTCCCGTAGACTTCGGGGCCAATCCCCTGAGTTTGTCAATGTGGCTGATTTACTGAGGACTTCTTGTAGACTTCGAGGTCAACCTCCTGAAGATATACCAAGTCACTTTGAAGGCTTGAGAGTTCTTGTATCTCCAAGTAACGGTAGAAGTGGATCACCTGAAGAAGGAGAACCTTCTTTGGTAGAGTATTATGATTCTCAACCAGTAGTAATTTCAGAGGTTATTGGTAGCATTGCGTATACTAGTGATATAGGTGAAGAACCCGACATATCTGAACCCGAATCTGAAGTTGCTCCTACTCTCATATCAGAGTTTGTTTCTTCGACTCCTAGTGGTCCTAGTTCTCCTAGGGTAGAAACCGCAGTTACCCAAGATCTTCCTGCTGGACTCATAGCGATCGAAGAGCTTGCTATTGCGGATATCGAAGAAAGCTTCCCTTTTCTGGATAATCGACACATCTTAGAGCTTCGGGAGCTTGAGTCAATTTTTTATAGTCTGCCTAGGAGTATTGATTGGTACCGTTCATTGACCAATATTTTAGAAAATCTAGGACTTAGTTTTACACAACCTCACATTTTCATCACCCTTCACCTAGAGGTCATTATCCTACATTGAATATGTCTAGTCCGTCATCCATGTATTCCCAATCTCTGGAAGCCTATTTATACGGCGGTACTTCTGTTCCCGCTGGGTACCAGTCCATTTCTGGTACTTTTTCGGGACCATCTCCTCGTGCTATCGAACAAAAGTTGTTAACTGGAAGTAGTGGTACTAAACCATTGAGTGCAGAGGAAATTTTAATGATGTCAGGTCAACCTCAAGGTAGTTAGTTACCGCCTGGGGGGAAACCTCAAGGTACTCACTATGTGCCTAGGGGGAAACCTCAGGGTACCCAGTATATGCCTGGGGGGCAAGCTCAAGGTACTCAATTTGCGCTTGGGGGACAACCTCAAGGACAGTACATACCTACGGGACAGTACGTTCCTCAAGGTCAACCCAGACTCAATATGTACCCCAATGTCAACCTCAGTATCAGTATGTACCCCAAGGTCAACCTCAATATTAGTATGCACCCCAAAATCAACCTCAATATTAGTATGTACCTCAAGGTCATCCTCAGTATCAGTACGTGCCTCAGGGTTATCAACCCCAAGGTCAGTACCCATCTCAAGGTTATCAACCGCCTTCTAGTCAACCGTATTATCAATCTTACCCTCAACTCGGTTATGGTCCTCAGTATCCTCAAGGTCAATACCCCGGAACGAATTTTTTGTGGGATCCATCTCAAAATCAGTAGGTCTTGCAACCGAATGTGCAGTCATCATCTCAACCTGGACAACCTATGGTTGCTGATCCATCTCAGCAACCCGTCCAGTCCACTGTTCAAACTTCTGCACCTTCTGTAGCTTCTCAGGCTAGGCCTAGTACACCTCGTACTCCGCCTCAAATTTCTGCTGCAACTACTGCAACATCTTCTCCATGTACCCCACCTTCTTCTATAGTATCAGCAGCTCCGGTTTCTACTGTTCCTGTATCTGCTCCTCAGACCTCTTTACCTCAGTCTGGATCTACGGTCTAGACTTCGGTCCAGATGCCTGTAGGAAGTATGGTTGTTATTTCTCAACCTCAATTTAACCAACCTCCGTACCAAGGAAAATATCAACCTCAATATGGTCCTGCTGCATAGCAACCAACCTATCAGTATCAACCATACCCTGGGTATACAGATCAACAACCTCAGCAACCCCAATATGGTCCGGTTAATCCTGGTTTTCTTGGAGGTCAAAATATCCCGAATGCGATTCCCATTCCTAGTTATCCTGGATATCCTCCTCCCGGGGCTGGTTTGTAGACCCCAAGTTTCATAGACCCTAATCGTCAGTTACCATTCATTGCAACTTTGGAATTACCTGACTTGATGCGCCTTACGAATGATCCAATCAATTATCTTCCGTATTGGCCGCCAATGCTGCATAAGATGCCCAATGACATTCCGAAATTCGAAGGTAAACCTGGAGAGGACCCGTCAAACCATGTGATGACTTATCATCTCTACTATGCATCCAGCTCCATTTCTGATGATTCTATTCGTTTACGTTTGTTTCAACGCACTCTAATTGGTTTTGCGGCCAAATGGTATATCGAATTACCGCGAGCCACTTTTTATGATTTTAGTCAGTTAGCTACCTCGTTTTTAACTCATTTTCAGTTGCCAGCCAGATATGACAATGGCACAGAGCTATTAACTTCATTAAAGCAATCTATTTCCACTTACATCTCTGATCATATCCATGAATGGAGATGTCGACGTCGTTTAGTGATGGTTTGTATTCCGGATCAAATCTTAGCTGAGTGGTTTGTAAAATCCTTGTTGCCTAATATCACTGAAGATGTAGCTAAAGCCGGAGTAGTTACTAAAGAGCAAGTCATTGCTCAAGCGCAGTACTTTGACTTAGTTTACACTCAGTCGGGTACGTTACACAAGAAGATCCCAAACCTACCTAATCAAAATCAAATCGCTGCTCCTCCTTCAGGGTCTCATGCCACTGACGGTATGATTGGCACGGTAAATACTAAAAGTAAGAAGAAATCTTCTAAGAATTCTTCTCCTATAATAACCTTGCCAGATTCCCCGACAGGAGAGTCTTCCGCGGAACTTTCTGCCGACATTCACGTTGTAGAATCTTCTACAGCTAAACCAAAAAACGGTGGTAAGAAGAAAGGGAAGAAGAAGAATAAAGAGAAAACTCCAAAGGAGAAACCTGAAAAAGCGGAAACCTCTGAAGAAAAGCGCAAAACTCGTTATCCATGTCTCATTTGTGATGAAGACCATTATACGAGAGACTGCCCTCATCGGGCGGAGATTGCAAAAATCGTCAAAGGTTCCCAAATTCCTGCTGTCTTGAAGGATCCTTTTCCAGCTCAAGATAGTAAGATGATCGGTTCATCATCTAGTGCCAATGAAGAACCCATCTTGATGATGTCTCATGTAAGGATTGCGACTCGATCGCAAGATTATGGCAGTAAAAGTCTTGTTGATGGAAAGGAAGTAGAATCTTCTCATTCAAATCCATCAACCTCAGCTCTCGGTTCCGATCCACTACAGATCGAGAAACCTAACCCGGACTTAGTAATCAAACTGCCCACTAAGGGTGTTCTTCGAAGGTCTTCTTTCAATCCACATGCGAGAGCAGCTCAGAATTACAACATTGTTGAGGATTTAGTTGTTTCACCCTTAGCAATGTCAGCTTTGGAAGTGCTACAATCATGTCCAGCACAACGCAAATTACTTTTGTCGGCTATAGGAGCTGTTGAAATTCAGGACCTGAACCTAATAATCTTTGATCTAGAAAATAGTGCACTGCGTCTCCCCCATCAAATGGCTGTCTAGATTCCAGTAATAGTCAAAAATAGACCTGTTCATAGGACTGTGATTGACGAGGGAGCTTCCACGTGCATTATGTCGATACAGTGTTGGAGATTGCTTGGTTCTCCTTCACTCAATCAATCCCCAACAATTCTTAAGGCCTTTGATGACCGTGGGTTTCATCCTTTCGGCATTTTACAGGATCTACCTATAGGGGTTGAAGGAAAAAACGTTAATCTAGATGTGGAGGTGGTTGATGCCCCTCTAGATTACAACCCTCTCTTGGGTCGTAGTTGGTCTTACGCTATGACAGCTGTTGTCTCATCGATCTTTCGGCTTATCAAGTTCCCTCATAATGGAAAGATCATAACTATAGACTAGTTGTCATACTTTCCATCCGACCCAGCCTCTACTGAGAGTATTCAGCATGTTGGCAAAGCGACGATCCCTTATAGGGATGTTGGTGTAGGGTTAGTTAAAGATTCTGGTTTACTGGGCAATTTTCCTTTCCCTCCTATCAACGCATCGTCTTCTACTGCAACAATTCATATTATTTCATCAGGAACCATCGTTAATGATGATCCTTGGATCATTCCTTCTGAAACTGAGTTAGACTCATTTGGTACTCTTATGCCTTTGAGTTCGTATGAATTTGCATATCAGGCTATGCAGTCATTTTCCGACCCAATATCAACCCAAATCGACTTAATGAATGAAGTCCATGAAGACTCATTTTCAACATCAACCTCGGAACTAGAAACGTTTTCCGAACTTGTTCAATCAGATGAGAAAATTTGCGAAATCCTATGTGTTGATCAATTACCATGGGAAGATCTCCATCACAGATCTTCGTTTTTACCCGAGAGCGATCATTTTGAAAAAAAAAAATCATCAATCTTTACAACTGACTATGTCAAGGACACTTAGAATCCAATAAAACATCCTGACTCTGAGTTAAATTTGGGAAATATTTCTAAAACTATTCCCCTTGACATTTCAGTTAAGCCTGGAAGTACTGAAAACGTTCATATAGGTGCCTCTTGTACGAACGATGAAATCAAAACATACAAGGCCCTATTTCAAGAATTTCGCGACGTGTTTGCCTGGTCCTATGAGGAAATGCCAGGAATCGATCCAGCAATCGTAATTCATGAAATTAAAACCTACCTGGATGCTAAACCCGTTCGGCAACGTTTGCGTCAGATTCACCCTAGAAAATCTACTGTGATTAAAGTAGAAGTTGAAAATCTGTTGAAAGCGGGGTTCATTTATCCAATCTCGTTAACGGATTGGGTATCGAATATTGTTCCTGTGAACAAAAAGCAAGGGAAAATAAGAATCTGTATCGACTATAGGGATATTAATCGAGCATGTCCAAAAGACAATTACCCTACACCCTATATCGATCAAATTATTGATGATTGTGCCGGCAATGAAATTTTCTCCTTTATGGATGGCTTTTCAGGCTACAATCAACTCAATATTCTACCTGTCGATCAACCAAAAACGGAATTCATTTGTCCATGGGGAACATTTGCTTATTGCAAATTACCTTTTGGCCTTAAGAACGTCAGTGCAACTTTTCAACGGGCTATGTGTTACGCTTTTCATGATATAAAACACATTGTGCAACCTTATCTTGATGACTTGCCTGCTCATTCCTTGCATAGAGCTGATCACCTTATCCATTTATGAGCAATCTTCATGAGGTGTAGGCATTATCGAATTCGGTTGAATCCTCACAAGTGCGTGTTTTACATTGAAATGGGTCGATTACTGGGATTTGTAGTTTCGAAAGCCGGCATTCGTGTCGATCTTTCAAAGGTCGAAGCTATCATCAAATTGCCTCCTCCTTCGAGTCTTCACCAACTACGAAGTTTGTAGGGGAAAGCAAACTTTTTACGTCGATTTATCCCTAACTACGCCGAGATTACAAAGGGTTTTACCCGGTTGTTGAAACAAAGTGCTTCAATCTTTTGGGATGAGATAGCTCAGAAATCTTTTGATGCGTTAAAACATGCGTTGACCCATGCACCGCTGTTGCATCCTCCCAACTACAGCCAGGACTACTACTTATATCTCGCCGCTTCCTATTCCACCATTGGAATGGTGTTAATTCAGGAAGATGAATTCCGAACGGAACATGTGATATATTACCTTAGTCACACGTTGAATCCAACTGAGTTAAAATATTCACATGTGGAGAAATTGGCATTGGCAGTTGTTCAAGTTGTCCAACGATTTCGTCATTACATTTTATTATGAAAAACTACAGTCATTTCTGATTGCAACCCCATGATCTATATTTTGACCAAACAATTGGTGGGGGGCAAGTACTCCAAATGGATTGTCATCTTGCAGGAGTTTGATTTGGAATTTGAAAATTCCAAGTCAAAGAAATCTTTAGTTTTCGTGGAACTTATGTGTGACTTCCCTCCTGTTGATTCAGAAACTGTGGTGGAGGAGCCCATTGCGGACGAATCCTTGTTTCTGATCAACACTTTAGATCTGTGGTATGAAGATATCATGACTTATCTCCAAACCCAAACCTTTCGGCCTGATCTTTCACGATCCGACCGTCGGAAAGTTTGATTCCAATCCCGCAATACAAAATTGTTGGAGATACTCTTTATTGCCTGGGGGCAGACTCTATTTTTTGACGTTGTTTGACTCATGAGGAAGCCAAAAGATTCTTAAATGACTGTCACTCTGGGGCATGTGGCGGTCATATGTCTGGGTATGCCACTACCCAAAAGATATTGCGCGCTGGCTATTTCTAGCCGTCTTTGTTTAAAGATTGTATTACTGCGGTCCAAAAATGCCACAATTGTCAAATTTTTGATCGAAAGATGCACGCTCCACCTGCTCCTCTTCACCCTATAATTGTCGTTGGTCCTTTTTCAAAATGGGGTATCGATTATATTACATGTAACCCTCACTCGGTCGGGGGGCATGCGTACATTATCCTCGCGGTAGATTATTTTACTAAATGGGCCGAGGCGATGCCTACATTTGAAGCAGATGGCAAAACAACTGCAATTTTTGTATTCAATCATATAATTGCTAGGTTTGGTGTTCTACAAGCGATTATCACTGACCATGGGCATCATTTTCGAAACTTTATGATGACAGAACTTACAGACCAGCTTGGCTTGCGTCATGACAATTCAACTCCTTATTATCCACAAGCTAACGGTCTGGTTGAAGCCATCAACAAAATCTTAGTCATCATGATCCAACGGATCATTGGGATTCATCGGTTGAACTGGCACAACATGTTATTCTCAGCGTTGTGGGCATACCGAACCTCAGTCAAAACGTCAACAGGGTTCACTCCTTTCCAACTAGTTTATGGTTTGGAAGCTGTGTTACCTAATGAATGGGAAATCCCGTCATTGCGAATAGCCATCGAATTACTTCCAGCTACTTCCGAAGAGGAAAGACGTTTATTATACTTAGCTCAACTAGATGAGAATCGCCGCAATGTTGCAATAGCGATCGAATCTCATGCCAAACGTATTAAGGCTCAGTATGATCAAAATGTAACCCCTCAAAATTTTTTGGAAGGAGATTTAGTCCTTTTGTACGATCAAGCAAATGATAAATTGGGCGCTGGAAAATTCGTGCCCATGTGGCATGGTCCCTTTGTTGTCAAGCGAAAGCTAGTGAAAGGGGCCTATGAATTGGTAGAATTTGATGGGGTCTCTTTAGGTAAACCCAGAAATGGTCTTTACCTGAAAAGATATTATGCTTAAAGCAAGTGTGGAGATTTTTAGTTAGGTTAGTTTTTCTTCTAGCTGGTGTGTTTTAGATTAAAGTGTGCTTAGCTTAGAGATTGAGTTTTCCGTCGTTATTCCTTCTTATCTTGGTTTTATGTTTGATGTCGCAGATGTCGACGCCTCTTCAAACGTATATTGGTTACGCTGATGGCGCTTGTCATAGTACATGGAATATTTCTTCCGCAGCTTGGGTTATCTATTCGCCCTCTGACGAGTTGGTATCTATGCATGGGGTAAGCCTCGGTCAAACAACGAACAACATTGCAGAGTATAGTGCAGTGGTGAAGTTATTATCTGAATCTATTTCATTTGGGATTCGGAGTTTGATAGTGAGGTTAGATTCTGAACTCGTTGTATTACAGCTTAATAGAGTATACGCCATTAGAAATCCAGTTTTATTAAGATTATTTTTTAGAGTACATCTCTTGGAACGTGAATTTGATTACATTGAATATCAGCATATTCCAAGATCTTTAAATACATTAGCAGATGCAATTGCTTCTCAACTGTTAAGTAGACATGTGCGATAATCATACAAGTAAATTTAAAAACATTCCATAACATGTTTAACAAGACAAGCCAGTAATAACAATATCATATATATATAGGAGTGTGACAAAAATACATCGCCCTCGATCATAGGTTGAAAAACACCTTATGATCGGCAAAAATGATAGGTACAAAAATAAAAATGTCACATGTGACTACATAAGTGATCATCCCATCACTGGTGATGATCTCGATACGAAACCACTGCACGGGCCACCTTACAAAGGAACCTCCTAAAAGGTCCAGGGACTCCAATCACATAGCGCTGAAGTCGACGAGGGATGTCGTCTATGCTAGTCTCGGGAATGTCCCCTGTCAAGTGCTCTAGGTGACTCTCCAACTTGGCCAAGGTCTCTGCTGATTCGTCCTGTGGGGATGGAGCTGGCGCAAGTGGTTGCTTTCTCTCGAAAGGCCAGAGAGCGGCTTGTAGGAACCCGATTCCTATTAATAGAGCCTTATTCTATTATACACTAACAGATCTTTTATAGTGTTGATTTGCAAGTAATAAAAGAAGCTTTCTGACCTTCTCGCAAAATTTTAAACATTTAACATCTAATCATTTTATCATAACAACATAAATTAAGATGAGCATTCCATTGATATCAACTTAATAAGAGTATTTCATGGAAAAATACCTGCTCCGGCGGTTGATGATGATACCTTTGTTGGATGGCTCCAGCTGACAGCTCCTTCTCACCGACCCAACCGGATTTACCACCCAGCCAACTAGGAACAAATTCCTAGACCAGGAAACCTCCGACAGGTTCTAGCCCTCCGTGCGCCAAGTCCAACCAGATATAGTGTGGTCCTAAAAGAGAATGTGCAAACCATTATAACAATTTATTTTCTGCGCCTCAAACCCAAGAACCTCCATAGGTTTCAAGGTCTCCCCAAAATCATAACAAGTCCAAACAATCACAACCAACCCCCACAATCATGAGCAAAACCTCCCCCCAAAAACTCCCCCCCTTCTCTCTTCTTCCTTCCCTTTTTATACCCTCCTTCCCTTCTCCATCTCAACCACCTCTCATTAATGTCATTCACTCCTCACCCATCCCTATGGTTGACTTCTCTTCTCCCAATTAATCTAGGAGTACATTTGGAAATGTGAAATTTAATTACATGAAGAGGGCCATGCCTTCTCCTTAATACATGAAATGAATATATATATATATAATGAGTTGGAGAGGACTATGTCTTCTCCCAAGAAAAGGTGAGGGTACATGGGGGAATGTGAAATTTAATTACATGGAGAGGACCATGCCTTCTCCTTAATAAATGTGAGGGTACATTGGGTAATGTGAAATGAATATATATATATTGATAATGAGTTAGGAGAGGACTATGTCTTCTCCCAAGTAAATGTGAGGGTACATGGAGGAATGTGAAATGTAATTACATGGAGAGGACCATGTCTTCTCTTTAATAAATGTGAGGGTACATTGGGTAATGTGAAATGAATACATACATTTTGAAATAATGGAAGGAGACCAAATTCTACCCAATATTCAATTTGAGAAGGTAAGTGGAGAATTTAATAATGGAAATCATGAATTTTATATTAGACCTATATTTCTCAATATTTTTAGATAATGTAAACATTAACAAA
>APFE031727270.1:58153-69818 GCA_000404065.3 Pinus taeda | reverse complement strand
TCTCCACCTGTTACACCCAATACAGCTCAGATCTGATCTCCAAATCTATTCCACTGCTTGCCTGCCTCCACTGCTCAATACCTGCTCAAGAATGGATGAGAATGGTTGAACCAAACTCGTATTTACCTCAAAAGAATCACTCAAACTGGGAATCACGTGAGCAGAGGCTATAATCACTTGGTATTGGCCAATTCTCATTGGCATAACTCAATCCCATTGATTGTGCAAATCCTCATGCACAACTATAGTCACAACTGATAGCAATCTGATCTCTAACACCTGTCGTCCCTGCTGAACTGAACATGCACTGACATGCAACTGAGTTAACTGATGTATTCATTAGTTGTATTATGAGTTAATAACTTGTGAATTAATAATAACTAATTCACCCAACTCATCTCTAGTATATTTTCCAGTTAGACTAAATACAACCAGTTTAACAAAGCTAAACTGAACACAACTCCATCAACTGCACCTCCAGTCCACTAAACTCAACTCACTTGAGTTCTAACTGAAGTCCTGCATGCAAATATTAGTCATCCCATAGGTAACCACGTATTTCCTTCTGGGATCTGCATGTACCACATCCGTAGCTCATCCTGAAGTGCTCCAAGAGAATAAGACAAAGTTTATAGTCTAAATATTATTATGAGCTAATAATATTTGACTGTTCTATATTTAGACTGAGCAGTCACTCCGCTGTGGTGTCACTCCGCTGTGGTCTAAAAATAGAAGTCCATCTATTTTTTCCAACTTGATCAATCATCCATAAACAACAACCTGCAATCCATAGACATGATCCATATGTCTAAAAATAGACATAGTCTAAAAATAGACTTGCGCCAAAAATAGCCTGCGGGACCACTTAGTGAAGGCGACTCCTTTCAACTAAGCTCCATCATCTTGTTGCATTCTCAACAAACATTTCTTGTTGCACACTTTTCAACATCTCATTTAGCTTGAGGAGCCTCGACAACTCTTCAATGGTTAACATGGTGACCTTATAGTCGTCAGAGCCACTATCTCTGTAGCACCAGAGGCATCAGGTGATAGGAGCACAACAAAACGTATCGTTAGTCAAGTCCTAGCCTACGTCCTATTGGCCTCCTTCCCATATCCTACCTTGGAGCCCAATTTCAAAATAGTTAAGTGAAGGTTACACTTAGACTAGACATATGATTAAAATTAAACAAGATCACTACATCTCACATAGGTCCTATGATTTTCATATCATATAGGTTAGTTAATCATCTCAAAGTAGCGGGTGTTGATTCAGTCATTTGGTTCTAATTTACTATAAGCAAGAATTTCTGACTTCATTAAGGCACTAGTCTCATACTTTAAAATATAATCTAACTAATAATCTTGCTTAAATTTAACCAAGTGGCTATGTCACTCATCTGTGTCTCCCAAACAAGTTGATTTCCAACTTGTTTTCCTTCACCTCGTTCCATAGGGACTACCCTTCATACCCTATTGTTGGGAGACAACTAGAATGGAGTGGGCGAGGATAAAAATGACAACTCTCATCCTGAGCGTTGTTGCGGTGTCTATACAATCCAAGTGACGACAAGGGTGATTGAGGGGGAAGTGTATATTGAGAAACCATAGGGATTTTTAGTGCATGGGAGAAAGTCTCATGTATGCAAGTTGAAGAAGGCCTTTTATGAGCTGAAGCAGGCTCTGCACGCATGGTAATTTAGAATTGATGGATATCTTCTTGATTTGGGTTTCACCGAGAGTGAGGCGGAATGTAACTTGTAATATGTACTTGTTGAGGATGAGTTTTTCATCTTGGTACTTTATGTGGATTATCTCTTCTTGATAGGATCAAAGAAGTTCATAGGGATGTGTAAGGAGGATCTTGCTTCAGAGTTCGAGATGAAGGACATTGGCTTGATGTATTACTTTTTGGGATTGAAGGTGTGGCAGTAATCAGGAGAGATTTTCTTGTTGAAAATTGGCAGCTAAGGGATGAATTTCCTTGAATAAATCTCATTTTAGACAATTCTAGAGTGACTTTTTAAAAATAGAAAGTCATCTCTATTATTTCAAGCATGACTTTCCAAAAATAGTAAATCACCTTGCTTGAATTGGTAATCAAGTATAGATGATGAAAAATCATTTAACTTATCCTTAATCAATTTTAATTATTCAATTTTTACTTAATCATCAATATTATTATTATTCTTATGATACTATAATATTATTATCAAAATGGAAATGCATGCCACCTTTACTACTTGGCACTCAATCATGCCACTTCACACCTCTCCGTTTGATGGCACTCGTAACTCTCTCTCACTTAATTATGCGTTACTCTCTCTCTTAATGGTTTTGTTGCACTACTCTGACACTCTCTTACACTCATTAAAGACTCGTCATAAAAAATACGTCTTATGCACTCATCAATGCATGTGTTACACTCTCTCCTTTATGGCATGAGTTACAAGGCATTCGTAACCCTCTCCCTAATTTGGCATATTTTACTCTTCCTCAAGGCATGCGAGGTACTCCTCCATGACATGAATTGGTTGCTCCTATATATATGTGCCTCATATCTTCACTCTTCACTTGTGCATTGTGAAAGGAGAATTCGAACTTGTGAAAGAGAGAGTTGGTGGGACTAGAGAAGGATTGAGAGAGAGAGAGAGACAGAGAGAGACTTGGAGAGTAAGGGAAGAACTTGGTGAGCCAAAGTGATTTAGTATTTGCATCAACTGCTGATATTAGATATCTTCGTGCTACAACTAGTTCAGATTTGGGTGAACATGCTCATTCTCTTGATATCTCATTATATTTTGTTTCTCTGCCAAACAATTAATTTCTAATAGAATAAGAATCCAGACGAGTTTTCCTCTTGTGTGTTTTTCCCTAGTCAGTCAACCTTAGTTCTCTGTGTATCATTGTGTTCTTGGTTGTCTTCTATTGTGCATATGGTTTATATAGTGTATGTTCTATCTACAATCGTTTAATTGATATTCCAGCTAAAAGAAGTTTCATAATAAGTAATTGCTAGAACATAGAACACCATTTTTCAACACGGTATCAAAGCCTTGGTGAAGACAAGCCCAAGAAGACTTGTTGTTCCTACTCATTTTTTGTTGAAATATCACTTGTTGTCCCTTCTATTTGCTGATCATTTTCTGCTAAAGTATCACTTGTTGTCCCTTCTATTTGTTGTTCATTTTCTACTGAAATATTACTTGTTGCACCTTCTATTTGCTGCTCATTTTTTGTTGAAATATCACTTATTATCCCTTCTATTTGCTGCTGAAATACTACTTGCTTCCCCTTCTATTTACTGCTGAAATTTGTTTAAGCAGATCAAGATGTCTTCTTCTTACTTCAAGAATGAAGAGAAGTTGATTGATGCTTCGAATTTCTACCATTGAAATGCAAGATTGGATATTACTTTTGAGGTACATGATGTACTGGAGTATGTTGAAGGAGAGATAACATAACCAATAGAAAACACTAATGTTTCTATCAAGGCTAGATAGAAGAAATGAGAAGTCAAGACTAAAAAATTATCCTCGATCTCCTTGGAGACCATTTCATCACCTATGTATCCAACTTGAAGGAATCAAAAGAAATGTATGATAATATGATTGGAATGTATAAGGTGAACAACCTGAGTCAAATTCTTGCCTTAAATATTCAACTCAAGGATATTAAGATGAATAGAGGAGAGACCATTCAAATGTACTTCATGAGGATATCTAAAATCAAAAATCAACTGTTAATAGTTGGTGAAATTGTATTTGAAAAAGAGTCAGCACTGATTATGCTTGGAGGTATTTCTCTAGCTTGGGAAACTTTTATTACTACCATCAACAACAATGACAAGTTTCCCACATTTGATGAGCTCCTGGGAAAGTGTAGTCAAGAAGAGGGCCGAATGATTTCCAGAGGAAGAATTCCCAAGCATGAGGAGGGAGAACCCACTGCCTTTGTTGGCCAAGGCAAGAAGTAGAAAGGAAGAAGAGGCCATCATTGTTTGAGAAAGTCTACTCCCAGATCCAAGAGTTCCTTTAAATGGAACAAAGACTTATCAAAGGTCCAATGTTACAATTTCCATAAGCATGGCCACTATGCCCATGACTATCTAGAAAGCAAAAGAGCATCAAGATCCAACAACAACAATCATACTAACAAATCTAATTATAGAAGAAGAAGAGAAACCCCTTCTACTCGTAAAGAAAGCTATTGTTCTTCAAGGAACCCAAGGTATGATAACAATGCAGCTAAAACACAATCATAATACTTTCTTGTTTATGCTCTTTCTAGTTCCTCTCATGTAGATTCTTATGACTGCTAGTTGGTTGATAGTGTGGCCTCAAGGCACTTTATTGGTTATAAAGAAGTTCTCTCAAATCTGGTTGAGAGGGAGACAAATTTGAAAATCATTCTCGAAGATAACTCTACATACCCTATAAAGGGATCTGATTTTGTTTCTTTCCATCTAGATCAAGGTAAAACTATACCACTTCAAGAAGTTTTGTATGTCCCTGGTTTGAAAAAGAATCTTGTATCCATATTTGCTTTAGAAGATAAAGGAATGGAAGTTGTTTTCATAAACGGTAAAGTTGTCACTTGGCTGATGAGATCTAGCATGAGAGATGCCTTCACTCCAGGATCAAGATGTCAAGTTTTGTATAAATTCAATGGAAGACAACAATCATCAAATTGAAATATGGCACTAAAGGTTCGCTCATCTGCACTATAAAGCATTACCTCATGTGAGAAAGATGGTTTTTGGAATTCTAGAAATTAGAGTAGATCATGATGGAGTTTGCCAAGGATGCGCAAGTGGAAAGCAAGTAAAGGTACCATTTCGCAAAAGCTGAACCCCTCAGGCACTCCATCTTATACATTCTAATTTATGTGGATCTATGCATGTATCTTCTCTTGGTGGCTAGTTATATTATATAATCTTTGTGGGTGATTTTTCTCGTAAGACATGGATTTATTTTTTGAAAAATACAAGTCAAGAATTTAACATGTTCAAAGACTACAAATCTCTAGTTGCAAAATAATATGGAAAGTATATCAAAATATTCAAATTTGACAATGGAGGAGAGTTCACTTCCATTGATTTCATTGACTTCTGCAAAGAAGCTAGAATCAGGAAAGAGACCATCATACCATATAACCCAGAACAAAATGGTGTGGTCGGAATAAAGAATAAAACTATCATGGAAGCAGCCAACGCTATGTTATATGATCAAGAACTACCAAAGTTCCTATGAGAAGAAGCTGCTAACATAATTGTCTATGTCCAAAATAGATCTCCTCACTGTTCCCTAAACAACAAGACTCCTAAAGAAGTCTTATTTGGTGCAAAGCCTAAGGTAGGGCACTTGAGAATCTTTGGTTTTCCTATCTACTTCCATGTGCCAAAATAAAAGAGGAACAAGTTGGAAGCTTCATGTAAGAAAGGTACGCTTGTTGGTTATTATGAGGATTCTAAAGCTTACAAAATAGACGTACCTAGTCAAAGAAATATAGAGTTTAACAAAGATGTAACATTTGATGAAGATGTAGCTCTTAGAAAGGTAAGTAACACTCCTCTTCCTCTTGCTAATGTTGATAGACAAGATGATACATTTGAAATACAAGAAGATCCCGATGTTGAAACTGATCTTGTTGATGAACCCATGGAGCTCGTGGACCCCTTGGATCCTCCTCCATGTGATCGTCCTTCTAGAAAGAGACCATTATGGCTTTGTGACACTCTTTAAGAAGCTAATAAACACACTGCCCCCAAAGGAACATTCAGAGAAAGGAAGAAATCAAGCCAGTTCCAGTGGTATGTTGTATCCATGCACAACATTATTAAAAAAACATGTACTTTTGAAGAAGTTGTGAAAGATAAAGTATGGAAGGATGCAATGGCTAAAGAATATGAGTCCATCATTCATAATGATGTGTGGAAAGTAGTTCCAAGACCCAAAGGTAAGTCTGTTGTGTCTTCTAAATGACTGTACAAAATTAAGCATGGTGTGGATGGCAGTATTGAAAAATATAAAGCTAGATTTGTGGACAGGGGTTTCTCTCAGAAAGATGGAATAGACTATGATGAAATTTTTGCACTTATTGCTCGATACACCACCATTTGATCTATTATGGCCATAGCTGCTAGTCATGGATGGAATCTTCACCAAATGGTTGTGAAGACTGTTTTTCTGCATGGCTTCCTTGTAATATCCTTAGTGGAAAATTAGCAATGATAAACAAAGCATACAAGGTACATGCAACACAAAATACACACAAGATTAAATATCCAAGAATACTTCAAAACCTGCGCCAATATGGACCATTTTCATTATAATTCAAATGGGGTACAATATGAGAATGAAGTAGGTGCACCTGCACTTTCTCAAGGCAAGCTAACAAGTCCCAGGTGATGAAAAACTATTTCCCAAGTGCTAAAGAGAAGCCCCCATAATGATCTGTGTTGGTCCTAAGAAAACTACACTATAGCTGGAAGAATCTATTGTTTGTACCACTTCTCTTGCTCAGAAAATTCCAAGAAATTAACCCCAATCTCCTCTGAAATAACCCACCAAAACCCAAAAAAGGTTTGGCGTAGTTCTAACCCTTGAAATTACCCCCAATTTCCATGTGCTCCTCCAATGATTGGGAATTTTGGCCCACCTAAAAAAATCACTGCTTTGCCCTCCAAAAATGATGCCAAATGCTAGAAAAATTTCCCCTTGGATGTCTCCACCAAAATCATCTCAACCCAACTCTGAATTCCCATCCTCTCAACTCCCACACGTTCGCTGGAAATAGGTGATGAAGCTATAAAAAATCCGTCCAGAAATATGTCCAATCAACCCTCGAAACTCCATAAATTTGGAGTCCAATCCTCTCCTCAAAGGCCCAACAAAAGCATTGCCCCACAAAAACCTTCCCCTGGGAGTGCGTACTCCCTTTCTGCATCCAGTTTACTGAGAAAGACCTGCAAATCTACCTACATAGTCACCAGAACAGCTCTGCAATGTGAAATGGAGCTCCTCCTAGTGATGTCACCAAAGTCCACCGAAGATAGGGTGAGAATTTTGCTTGGAGATCTTGTGTGCTGAACAACACTCTGTTGACTTAGTTGAACAACTTGAGCAAACAATGGTTTGGTTGTCAAATGAGAATAAGTCCCAAAATGAGTGCTTCTCCTTCTATTTGCAATTTTTTGTCCCTTATTTCCTTGTGGGCTCCACCACATCGAACTCCCTTCTTCCCTCTTCTCTCTTGAACTCGAATTCTCCAAGTGGTGTGTATTCCCTCTTAGAGTGGCCCCCACATCCCACTAATGCCACAATATTACCCTTTCTCCTATCGTGGGGTCCCTTCTTAATAAACAAATATTCCTCCTTTGCATTTACCCACTTTTCCTAAGTTGTGAGTCCAACATTTAATAACCTTAGGACAAATTGAAAAATTGGTGTGACTACCTGGTAATTTTAGTTAGAGGGTATATCATAGTCCCCCCCTCCCGAATGTTGCTTGTCCACAAGCAACTGTAATATCGGGTACTGAAGAATGTGCTCACCTTCCCAAGTGGCATCCTGATCAGGCAAGTTCTTCCATTGCACCAAATACTCCCTCATGGTATGGTTCCTCAACCTCCTCTCCCTAGTCTCCAAAACGGTCTCTGGCTCAAGCACCAAATGGCCCTCATCACTCAATGGGGGTAGTTCAGTAGCAGTTGCCACATGCTGTCCCAATACCTTCTTGAGGCACGAGACATGAAAGACAGTATGGACCTTGCTTCCGGGTGGAAGCTCCAACTCGTAAGCCTCCTCTCCAATCCCCCTAATCACCTTGTAAGGCCCATAAAAGTGTGGTTGTAGCTTTTCGTCCCCCTTCTGCTTTAAAATGGAATGTCTATATGTTGGAAATAATACTGAGAGGGGGGGTGAATTAGTATTAGCAAGTAAATAATTTTTCATTTCCATAATCAGATTCCTATACTCTACTTCAGTTAATGGAACTTGCGTGTATACGCAACTGTGTTTAAGGAAACTAGCGTATATCCTACAGACTTATGATTCAGTTAATTCATCATATGTTGATCTTTAATCAGTGCATCAGAACCATATAAATAGTAACCAGGTGTAGTAAAAACAGAACAAACAATCACACACAAGAACATAAGATATAAGGTGGAAACTCAATGTGGGTGAAACCACCTGCTGCAATCATCTCCATCTTCTTTTTAAATTAGAAACTTCTTTTAAATTTTTTTGTACTGGTGCAGTCTTATACCAGTATGGAGGCTTCTACCTACAGAAGGCTACAACCTTCTCTTGTTCTCCAGCTTCTCCTGGAAGGGAGCTACAACCCCCTAGCTCTTGTACTCGCTGATATGTTTACTAGTACGTAGGTGTCGGCCTACAGAAGGCTACAACTTTCTCTTTTCTTCCAGGGATCACGTTTCATAAATTTTTAGACTGGATCCATCAATAGCATCATTTAATCATCAAATATATCTGCATCAACCAATCTCCTTTGCACCAACCACCACTGAATCAACCAATCACTTTGACAACCATCCAATCTGATCTTTTAGAATGTTGTAACCAGAATACAGTAACCAGAACCCAAGCCAGAACCCAAGCCAGAACCCAGAACACTGCAACAACAAATAGAAGCAGCTAAAATATATTTTATGAGGTATACGCTACTTCAATGTGTCGAACCTGCGTGCATACATTCTTTTCTCAAGGCAAACGTACGTACAAATCTGCAAATCAATTTAAGATGTATACGTTGTTTTGATATGCAGTATCAGCGTGTATACACGCCTTTTCTAAAGTGAACCTGTGTACAGATCTGTAAATGATGATTTAAACTTTATAACAATTTGAGACTTCAATTATACCCAAATCATCATATTTACAGACTACAACATGCACCAATTATTCAGATAAATGATCAAAACCACATAAATATACTTCACTTCAAGCCTTAAGATCTTGACCCATTATTAGATCTTATCCTTCATCAAGCGCTACGGTTCATCCTTGGTTCAAATCCAGCTATGCACCATAACCCAATAACCTGTATACTAGATCTTGCTCTTCATTAGATATTCAATACTTGAGTACCTTTGCCTAATGATCTTCTCCTCCTTTTATAGTCTTAGGCCTTACTCAATACCATGGACCAAAACCACTTAGGACTAATACCTTAGACCAAATACCTGGGGTCAACACTTCGGACCAGATACCTTGGACCAGTACCATGGATGAAAATACCATGGACCAATACCACGGACCAAAACCTAGTTTTCAAACATGTACATGCCTTTCCTTTTGTGAAAGTGCGTGTGTATGTTATACTCTCTTTTTGTTCTGCTAACCAGCGTGTACATGTGGCTTGGTCAATGGGGAACCTGCGTATACCTCTCTTTCTTCATTCTGTGAGTCTGAATTGTGATCTGTCATCTGAGTGAGTTTCCATCAAGGACAACACCTGTGTCATAGTGCCAAATATGTGTCGTAATGCCAACACTATATGGTTGGAGGCATAAAAATACCAAGTCTCCCACCTCAAAGTTCCTCTCAACCTTGTACCTATCTACATTTATTTTCTGTTGATTCTGGGGGGTTTGAAGGTTGTCTTTGAGAGCCTTAAGGATGTATTGGCTCTCCTGAATCCAATCTTTGGCCCTTGGTGTGAAATTTTTATCTATTGCAGTAATTGGAAATTATTCTTCTAACTATAAATTTAATTATGTAGTTTATTTTCTAAAGAAAACAATGAATAAAATCACAACTGCCATTTTCACCATAAAAATACTGCAAAAAATAAAACACTGAAAATTGAGAAATTCTAGCACACACAGAATTTTGACACAATTATTTTTGGGCAATCATCCCCGAAAAACCCAATGCAGGAAAACTAGTGCAACACATGAGTGTTTTATTATTATTCTTCAGCAATAATTCTGAGTAAAAATATTTTGATGTTCTACTGGAAATCTAATATGAGGAAAATACTGGCAAAATTATTGTGAGAATTTTTGCCACCAAAATTTCCTCCCTGGCCTTACGCTGAGCCTTCTACATCACCCTCTGCGCAATGCTTGTGCAGATCCTCTCGGGAATTCAAACTTCCTCTCACTGCCTCTTCCCACAACCAGAATACTTCTAGTTGGAATGTTGCTATTGCCTCTGCCACCTGCTACTCACCCTCTTGCTCTATCTTCCCTACTGAATCTCTTCCTCTCAAAAAATCGATTTGCCTGGGAAACTGAGTATATGCATTGGTGTATTCTCCATCACCACTTTGATCCCTTCTTATATCTTCGTGTTGGGAATATAACGACTAAGATTAAATCTTAATCAATAGCTCAGATCATTTTTGGATCAATCCATATGAGTTTCTAGATGATTCTCACCTTATCTCAATTAATATTGATTAATTAACCATATCCCCTAAGTTTAGATTGAGTAAATATTTAAAAATTGGTTAATAATCGAATTGAGACACTTCTAGGTGGAATTTCCAAAAACGATTATTGGGTTTTGGAGATCTCATGTATTCTATCCTCTCCACCAAATTTTGTTGCTAGAACACATTCGGTGCTACAAAAACTAACACAACACCACAAGGAGGAGGACCACTTTTGCTTACTAGAGGGGTTATTTCTTTGCTTCACGGAGTTTTAATGTATCCACCACTGCGAATCATAGGCACAATGTAGGGACAACATGTTTTGATGATAGTGGATAGTGGGGATAACCACAATTTTATTGGTGTTCAAATGGTGGAGCAAAGAGGGCACTTGAAGTCCACCGAAGGTAGGGTGAGATTTCCGCTTGGAGATCTTGTGTATTGAAAAACACCTTGTTGACTTAGCTAAACATCTTGAGAAAACTGTGGTTTGGTTGTCGAATGAGAAAAAATCCCAAAATGAGTGCTTCTCCTATTTGTAATTTGCTGCCCCTTCTTCCCTTGTGGGCTCTTCCAAATCAAACTCTGTTCTTCCCTCTTCTCTCTCCAACTCAAATTCTCTAAGTGGTGTGTATACCCTCTTGGAGTGGCCCCCACATCCCACTAATGCCACAATATTATCATTTCTCCTATAGTGGGGTCCCTTCTTAATAAAAAAAATATTCCTCCTTTGCATTTACCCACTTTTCCTAAGTTGTGAGTCAAAAATTTAATAACCTTAGGAAAAATTGCAAAATTATCGTGGTTGCCTGTTAATTTTAATTAGAGGGGATATCATAGTCCTCCCCTTCCAAATGTTTCTTTTCCACAAGAAACTGTAATATTGGGTGCTGAAGAATGTGCTCACCCTCCCAAGTGGCATTGTGATCTGGCAAGTTCTTCCATCGCACCAAATACTTCCTGATGGTATGGTTCTTCAACCTCCTCCCCCTAGTCTCCAAAACGACCTCTGGCTCAAGCACCAAATGCCCCTCATCATTCAACAAGAGTAGTTTAGTAGCAGTTGTCACATGTTGTTATGAAACCAGCTCAAGAAAAAGATAGAAAAGATAGATCAACGCCTTAGAATTCAGCCTGTTCGAGGGGGCAACCTCCTTAACATTACACAAATGAACAATTCTTTGATGATACAAATGAAAAGACCTTCTTTATATATATAGGAGTCTAAGGGGTCATAACATAATCAGAGCCGACATAACAA
>APFE031727270.1:9337-58143 GCA_000404065.3 Pinus taeda | reverse complement strand
TCTTGTTTCTGTGACTGCCCCAGGTTCCAATATGATTTTTCCTTCCTCTTCAATTTCTGGCAATATTGTTTGAATTGGGATCTTTTGAAACTTTTGAATAAGTGGCCATACTTCTTTGTCTTTCTTCCATTCATCCCTTGCTTCATTTATCCAATCTGGTTGGATAATAGAAATGGCACAAAACAATGCTTCCACATCCTCATCCTTTCTTGAGAGTGCATCTGCAACAAAATTTTGCTTCCCTTTTGTATAGATGATGTCAAAGTCATAACCCAACATATTTGTGACCCATTTTTTTGTTGTTCTAAAGATAATATTTGTTCTAGAAAGTATTTAAGACTATCATGATCCATTTTTACCTTGAAGTGTCTTCCCATTCAGTAAGGTCGCCATTTCTTAAGTGCATATAGTATTGCCAACATTTCCTTCCCATAAATAGCTTGCTTGAGATGTAGTAGTAAAAATAACCAATCACCTACATCAAAGAATTATTCACTACGATGTTGATCTACCTGTTGTTTCATTCGATTTTGCACCAAAGTGGTGTTATCCTTTAAAAGCTGGTGAACTTCTTGTTGATGCTCGATGTGATCTTTCACTGCTTGAACTTTTTTCTTCTTGATATGTCCTTCTATCTTTAGAGTTTGAGAAGTGGTAATTTCTTCCAATCCATTACAAGATATGGTTGGATTCATTTTTTGATGCTCGATGTGATCTTTCACTTCTTGAACATTTTTCTTCTTGATATGCCCTTCTATCTTGATAGTTAGAGGAGTGGTAATTCCGACCAATGAATTACAAGATATGGTTGGATTCATTTCTTCTTTATCGATGTGATATTTCACTTCTTGCACCTTTTTCTTCTTGATATGTCCTTCTATCTTGAGAGCTTGAGGACTGGTAATTTCTTCCAATCCTTTACAAGATATGGTCAGATTCATTTCTTGATGCTCGATGTGATCTTTCACTTCTTGAACATTTTTATTCTTGATATGCCCTTCTATATTGATAGTTTGAGAAGTGGTAATTCTAACCAATGAATTACAAGATATGTTTGGATTCATTTCTTCTTTCTCGATGTGATCTTTCACTTCTTGCACCTTTTTCTTCTTGATATGTCCTTTTATCTTGAGAGTTTGAGGAGTGGTAATTCTTGCTAATGCTTTACAAGATATGGTCTGATTCATTTCTTGTTTCTCTGGGGTGGGGTCCTAGCATATATCCTCCTCTTTTGATGTTTCTTGAGCCTTTTCTTCCTCCTCTTCATATTGTATGTAAAATAATTTCTTCTCAATGCACTTATGACCTTTAGTGCATTTTCTATCACAATTGTAACAAAGCCCTTTTTCTCTTTTTTCTTCCAATTGTTGTGGTGTTGCTCTAAAGAAGGTGTTGCTCTTTGTGTCCTCATAATGTGCTATAATTTCCTCCATGAAAATTGACCACGTAACAAGTTGTTTACGAGAACAAAGCCCTTCATACCATAAAAATTGATCTGGTTCTAAATATGAAGATGCAATACATACCTTTTGTAACAGTGGTACACCACGTAGATCAAAATATTGCTCTATCTGAAGTACCCAATTTACTGGATCCTTGCCATCAAACTTCCTCATCTTGCTTTTTCTTGATTTTAGGAGCTCGATCTTGAAAGGGCTGTAACTCTGTACTTTCAGATCTTTAAGTTCTGAAATTGCAGTCTGTAGTAGCCCTTTGCGTCCTTTTTCCAATGCCACTAGTTTGATTCAAATTGGATTCTCCAAGAAAGATTTATGCACAATCTCCCAAGATGACCTAATTATAGACCTTTCTAGAAGAGCGAACTTGTGTGAAGTGCCACGTGTCACTGTTTCGACCTTTGGAATTGAAAAATATATACAAGAAACTATAGTCTATCCTCTTTCTATGCCTTCTTACAAAATTTCAATCCGATGCTAAGAGCGAAAGTTATGACGATTTTCCCCAGGTCACCTGTTTGGAATGTTATTTAGGAGTCTCTAAAAAGACCAACTTCCTCAGATCATATCTCTGCAAATATAGCATAAAAAGCTATGAAATTCGGACTCGAGATTTAGCACGATTTCTTCTCAAATGGGTTTTTTTTTTAGCTTCTAAAACATCACAAAAAAAAGTTATAGCGAAAATGCCACGATGACCTGTTTGGAGTAGCGAAACCCTAGAATCCAAAGCTCTGATACCAAATGTTATGAAACCAGCTCAAGAAAAAGATAGATCAACGCCTTAGAATTCAGCCTCTTTGAGGGGGCAACCTTCTTTACATTACATAAATGAATAATTCTTTGCTGATACAAATGAAAAGACCTCCTTTCTATATATAGGAGTCTAAGGGGTCATAACATAATCAGAGCCGACATAACAATAATAATAAGGGCACAATAATAACAATAGTGGGATTCTATGGGGCACAATAGTAACAATATGGGCACTACATGGGTACATCAATATAATAAGTGGGTTGCACTAATAACAATAAGGGGTTACACTAGTAGTATAGGAGCCTAACACATGTTGTCCCAATACCTTCTTGAAGCATGAGACATGAAAAAGATTATGGACCTTGCTTCCAGGTGGAAGCTCCAACTCGTAAACCTTTTCTTCAATCCACCTGATCACCTTGTAAGGCCCATAAAAGCGTGGCTGTATCTTTGGAGCCCCTTCCACTTCAACATGGAATGTCTATATGGTTGGAGGCATAAAAATAGCAAGTCTCCCACCCCAAAGTACCTCTCGACCTTGTGCTTGTCTGCATTTATTTTCTATTGATTCTGGGGGGTCTGCAGGTTGTCTTTGAGAGCCTTAAGAATGTCTTGGATCTCCTGAATCCAATATTTGGCCCTTGGTGTGAATGCGTTTTTATCTATTACAGTAACTGGAAATTATTCTTCTAACTGTAAATATAATTTTGCAGTTTATTTGCTACGACAAATAATGAATAAAATCACAGCTGCAATTTTCACCATAAAAATACTGTGGAAAATAAAATACTGAAAACTGAGAAATTCTAGCACACACACAAGAAATTTGACACATTGTTTTTGGACAATTGTGCCCGAAAAATCCCAATGCAGGAAAACTAGTGCAACAGATGAGATTTTTATTATTATTCTTCAACAACAATTCTGAGTATAATAATTTAGATGCCCAACTGGCAATCTAATATGAGGAAAATACTAGCAAAATTATTGTGAGAATTTTATCTCACCCACAGCTAATTTTTGCCTCTAAAATTATCTCCCTAGCCTCTTTGTTGAGTCTCCTGCGTCACCCTCTATGTAGTGTTTACATAGATAGTGGGGATTTCAACCTTCCTTTTCCTCTTCCTAGAACTGGAAAACTTCCTCCCAAAATGTTGCTACCCTCCTATTCCACCTGCTACTCATCCTTTGGCTCTATCTTCTTTGCTAGATCACTACCACTGAGAAAATCGAACTTCCTGGGCAACTGATTATCGCACTAGTGCGTTCTCCATCACCACATTGTTCTCCTCTTGTTATCCACTGTTGGAGCACCAACAACCAAGATTAAAACTTAATAAATGGATAGGATCATATCTGGATCGATCTGTCTGAGTTTCTAGATGATTTTTACGTTTTCTCAATTAATACTGATTAATTAACCATATTCCCTAAGTTTATACTTAGGAAATATTTAAAAAATGGTCAATAATGTAATTGAGACACTTCTAGGTGGAATTTCCATAAACAATTTCTAGGTTTTGGAGATCTCATGTATTCTAGCCTCTCCATCGAATTTCGTGGCTAGAATACATCCGATGCTACAAAAACTAACACTCCCTCTTAGCGATGAATGTGTTCTAGTGCAACACTCCTTGCCATAACACCTTGTTTCTGCATCATCTCCTGTCACATTGCTGATGTTTGGTCATACTACCCACCAACCACTTCATAACTTTGATATACAATGCATCTGTGCTGCTTCTGGCACTGCCAACATTGCATCTGCATTGCAACTCCCTCTCATCTGTTGCTGCTACAACTGAGAATCATCCAAGGCTCTACTACTGAAATGGGTTCTCCACCATACCCATCTGTTCTCTGAAATAGACGAACTTAGCTCTTCCTAGAGCTTTCATGAGTATATCTGCAACCTGCACTTCTGTGGGAACATATTGTAGTTGGACTGCTCCACATTGTACACAGCCTTTGATGAAATGACATCAAATATCTATGTGTTTTGAACTATCATGAAACAATGGATTCCTGGAGAGATTTAAGCAACTCTGATTATCACAGTAGACATTGGTTTCCTCCATCCTTTGTCTGAACAAGCTCACTAGCAACGTCCGAAGCCAAATAACTTTGCACGTAGCTGTGATTACTATCATATACTCTGCATCTGCAGAGCTTAGTGCTACTCACTTTTTCTTCCTACTACACCAAGAAACCATCGCTGATCCAACATTGAAGCAATACCCATGGGTATTTTTCCTGTCCACTGAATTGTGTTCCCAATCTACATCTGTGAATCCACATAATCTGACATCATCTCCTCGGGTATACCTCAACCCATACTCGATTGTGCCACACACATACCTCAAAACATTCCTTGTTTCTTCCCAATGTACCCTCTTTGGCTCTACCATGAACTGACTAAGGGTATTGACCGTCAAGAAAATATATGGCCTAGTATTGACTAGATACATGAGAGACCCAATAAGCTGTCTATACAAGGTGGGGTCGACATCATTGTCATCTGATGCATCTATCTTCTTCCAATTGGTGATCATGCGCGTAGACATGGGTCTTCGATCCTGCATTCTGAACTTCTTGATTATATATGTAGTTTATCTTCCTTTCCCAAGGAAGATCTCCCCATCCTTTTGCCACACTCCCAATCCTAGGAAATAGTGCATCAACCCCAAATCCTTCATGTTGAACTTTGTTGCCAAATTCCTCTTGTAATCCCCTATGATCCCTGATGATCTTGTCAAAAAGAGATCATCCACATACAAAACTAGGATGAGTGGCTCATCTTCTACCATCAAATAGTAAAGGTTGGGATCTACATCATTCTTGATGAATCCCATCTGCTACAAGTAGCTGTCAATCCTACTATACCATGCCTTGGAAGCGTGCTTGAGTTCGTATAGAGTTTTCTCAGTTTGCACACATGAGTGCGTCTCTCATCATTTTCGAAGCCCTCTGGTTGTTCTATGTACACTTCTTCCTCTATCACCTCGTTCAATAAGGTTGCCTTGATGTACATCTGGTTAATTTTCCATCCCATCTAAGCTGCTAGGGATATAACTGACCAGATAGAGGTATATCTAGCAATTGGGGTGAAGGTCTCCTCATACTCTATCCCTTATTTTTGTGCATACCACTTTGCCATGAACCTAGCCTTGTATTTTTGCACATTGCCATCTGCAGCGTATTTGATCTTGTAGATCCATCTAGAACCTACAACTGATCTGTCTTTAGACCTTGGCACTACCTCCCAAACATCATTTGTCATGATAGAGCTATACTCTTCTACCATGGCATCTACCCATACTTGATGTTGCATTGCCTCCTCGAAGCTAGAAGGTTCTTTAACTTGAGCCACAAATACTTGGTACGTGTCAAGCTACTTGCACTGTCTTTTGGTCATCCTAGGAGTTTCAATCAAATCCTCTGCATCTTTCAATGTCTAACAAACATCTCAGCTGGATAGGCCACTAGTCGTGGGAGGTTTAGCCAACTCCTCCTCATGCTGCCTATGTTGCTCCATCTGCTGAGAACTCCCCAAATTTCTTGCACCTGAGGAAATACTGGTATTGGTCATAGTACTTGATCCTTGTGACTGCCCTCTTATCTATCCTACTGGATACCCCTGTGGCTGCCCATGCTGCTAGACCAAAGGAACTTCTGCTAACTGATCACCTATAGGCATCTCACGAGATCTCCTGAAAGCTCGGTCCTCCATGAACTTCACGTCTTGCCTTACTACAATCTTCCTATTGCTAGGAGTGTAGATCATGTATGCCTTTTTGAGGTTTTGTTGTACCCAACAAATACCCCCTTCTCTACAATCCAATTTGGTTTGGTACCTTTCTCATCTAGCACATGGCAATAAGCAATGTTGCCAAAAATTCTGAAGTGACTAACTTCTGACTTCTTCCTTGTGAAGACTCCTTCTGGCATTTTCTTCCCTAATTCTCTAAGAGGAGTCCTGTTCAGAATATATATTGTTATGTTACATGCCTCTGCCCATAGAAATCTAGGTAAATCCTGGTCATATAACATAGCCTTTGCATCTCCAACAATGGTTCTGTTTTTCTGCTCCGCTACACCATTCTACTGTGGGTTATATGGATTTGTCCATTCTCTCTTGGCATCTTCCTTCGCACAGAAATATGTGAAGTATTTATCAATATATTATCCACCATTATCTAAGAGAAATTCCTTGATCTTCTTCCATATTACATTCTCCATGAGAGCTTTAAACTCTTTGAAATGATTGAAGACCTCATATTTGATCTTCAAGAAGTAGATCCAAGTTTTCTTGGAATGGTCATCAATGAAGGTGACAACATATTCGGCACCACTGAGAGACCTAGTGGACATCGAACCGCAAATATTTGAATGTATGAGTCCTAAGATGCCATTAGCTATGCTGTCACTTCTTGGAAATGTTGCCTTAGCATACTTCGCAAGTACACATCCTCTACACACATCATCGTGTTTTGTGCCAAGTTATGGAATCCCTGTTACTATTTCTCTGAGCATCTTGTGTGCTCCATGGTGTAGATGTCCCATTCTCCTTTTCCATAACTCATTCAACTCCTTCCCATTGCTACTGTCACTGCCTATTAGTGCCATTGAAGAGTCAATCTATAACCGGTACAATCTGTTACTTTGAACTCCAATCTGTCTTACTTTTTTCTAGCTTGGGTGTTTGACATACAATTTCTTCCTTACAAAGTGAATGTCATACCCCTTATCCTATAACTAGGATACTGAATTAGGTTCATATCCAATCCTGGCACATGCAATACGTCTGTAGCATTGATGCTTGCTCATAACTCCCTCTGAAAATCTATGGTACCTCTCCCCACTAGAGTACATTTCGTCCTGTTTCCCATAGTAATCTGGAAGTCCATCTTCTCCTCCTTGTAGCTAGAGAAATATTCTCTAACCCTTGTCATGTGAGCTGATGCACCACTATCTATATACTAGATATCTTGTGCAACTGATCCCGATAAGCAAGCAAATTCATCGTCCAACCTGGAAGACAAATTTAAAGTCTCTTAATTGTCACTTATGTCCATGGTTATTCAAAAGAACTTATAGTGTGATATTCCTCTTTCACCCAACACTGGTTCTGCACTAGCAATCTGCTGAAAAACCTACTGCGTCTCGTTAGAGATCTGCCCAATGAAATAACTAATCTTCTCCCTTTGCTTCTGGAATCACTCGAACTGGGAAAAAATTGATTTTTTCTACCCCTTTCTCAAAAAAACGTAACTTCATCAAGCAACTCGGTCTCCTAGCAAAAAGACTGTGCTTCCCTCGATGAGCAACAAAATTCATTTCCTTCATTTTTGAGCTCTCCAATTGATCAATTGTGCTTTGATACCATGTGAAATTTTTATCTATTGCAGTAACTGGAAATTATTCTTCTAACTGTAAATTTAAATATGTAGTTTATTTGCTACGTTAAACAACGAATAAAATCACAACTACAATTTTCACCATAAAAACCTGCGGAAAATTGAATACTAAAAACTGAGAAATTCTAGCACACACATAAGAATTTTGACACAATTATTGTTGGACAATTCTCCCTGGAAAATCGCAATGCTGGAAAACTGGTACAATAGATGAGGGTTTTATTATTATTCTTTAGTAGCAACTTTGAGCATAATAATTTAGATGCCTAACTTACAATCTTATCTGAGGAAAATACTAACAAAATTATTGTGAGAATTTCTCTCACCCCACAGCTAATTTCTTCCTCTGAAATTACCTCCCTAGCCTCTGCGTTGAGCCACTTGCATCGCCCTCTACGCAGTGCTTACGCAGACCCTATGGGGATTCCGACATTTCTTCCTTTGCCTCTTCCTGTAACCAGAAAAATTCCTTTCGGAATGTTGCTACTCTCCTCTTCCACCCGCTACTCACCCTTTGGATCTATTTTCCCTGCTAGATCACTTCCACTGAGAAAATCGAACTGCCTAGGAAACTGAGTATCTACATTGGTGTGTTCTCCATCACCACATCAATCTCCTCTTATAAGCCACCATTGAAACACTAATGACCAAGATTAAAACTTAATCAATGGCCAGGATCATCTCTAGATCGATCCGTGTGAGTTTCTAGATGATTCTCAACTTATCTCAATTAATACTGATTAATTAACCATATTCCCTAAGTTTATACTTAGGAAATATTTAAAAAATGATTAATAATCTAATTGAGACACTTCTATGTTGAATTTCCAGAAAGATTTCTAGGTTTTGGAGATCTCATGTATTCGAGCCGCTCCACCAAATGTTGTGGCTGGAACACATCTGATGCTACAAAAACTAATACTTGAGGCCCTACTGTCTCAAAAAGCAATGTCAACAAAAGATAAAGCACCATAACCATATAAAGCACATAAACATGACATATCGATGGACATGTGGTAGGTGGTATTGTAGCAATACTCCCCCAATTGTAACCACCTCATCCAAGCTTGCTGCTGCCCTATCACGTATTTCCACAGGTAACTCTCCAACCACTTGTTGACTATCTTGGTCTGCTCGTCCATATGATGGTGGTAACTGTTACTAGGAGTGAACTTAGTGCCCACCAATCTTAAAATCTCTTGCCAAAACACCCCCATGAAACGACTGTCCCTGTCACTAACTATGGTCTTGGGAAGATCATGCAAATGAAAGACCTCTCTAAAGAATAGCTCCACAACTTATGAAGCAGAGTACTGGGTGGGGATAGAAAAGAATGTGCATACCTCGTCAACCTGTCCACCACCACGTATATGCAATCACAACCCTGCACCATGGGAAACCCTGTGATAAAATCCATAGAGATGTTCTCCCCTCCAGAATTGGAAGTGGCTATAGTAACCCAACTGGATGGGTGAACCCCCCCTTGTTTCTCTGACAGGCCTCACACTCCTGCATATGCCTCAACACATCCCCCTTGAGGCTCTTCCACATGAAACACTCATTGACCATCCTGTAAGTCTTCAGGAACTCCTAATATCCCAACAAAGTTGAATCACAGGTTGCTTGAAGAATCCTCTCCCCTCAACTACGAACCTGGTACCAAAAATATGCGCCCCTTGTAGTAAATGACATCTGCCATCACCCGGTAGTGCTCATCCCTATGAGTATCCTCCAAGATCTCACACACTCATTGATCCTTGGAGTACTCCATCAAAAGGTATTCTTTCCAATCATGGTAGATTCTCATGAGTGAAAGTGTAGCAGGCCTCCTGGATAGGGCATGTGCCACCACATTATGTTTGCCCTTGACATACTCTGTTGAAATCGTAAGACTGGATCCTATTGACCCACTTCTATTGTCTATCATTGAGGCCCTTCTGCCCCAAAACATGGTGAAGACTGTTATGGTCAATCTTCTCGATGAATCTATTACCAGCCAAGCATTGTTGGAATTTGGCCAATGCACGCATGATGGCCAACATCTCCTTGTCTTATATGGAGTATAATCTCTCATGAGGAAGGAGTTTCCATCTCTCAAAAGTGAGCAGGTGGCACCCGTGTGAGAGTACAATGCCAATGCCTTCACTTGATGCATCACACTCCAATGTGAACAACTATGTAAAATCGGGTAGTGCCAACACCAAACAACTGCTCATCACCTCCTTGAGGTGCTCAAATGCATCCTGTGATCTGTTTGTCCATGAAAATGCCCCCTTCTTGATTAAATTAGTAATGGGTGCAGCCAACTGTGAGAAGCCCTTTACAAATTTCCTGTAGTAAGTGCATATACCAACAAAGCCTCTAAACTCAGTCATGTATTGGGGCACTGGCCAATCCCGGATGGCTTTAATCTTCTCCTCATGCACTCTCACACCATCCTCCCCAATAATGTGCCCCAAGTAGGGCAGTCAACCCAAACTCGCACTTTGACAGCTTCGCATAAAATTGTTGTTCCTCCAAAATAGAAAGCACCTCCTCTAAGTGTTGCAGATGCTCCTCCCATGTCATGTTGTAGATCAATATATCGTCAAATAACACCAACACGAACCTCTGCAACTGCCGATGGAACACGTGATTCATAATGGACTAAAAAGTGGTAGGTGCATTGGTCAGCCCAAAGGGCATAAACAAAAACTTGAAATGGTCGTAGTGACACCTGAAAGATGTATTGGGGATATCCTGATCCCTTACCCTGATTTGATGGTACCCCAAGCGTAAGCCTATCTTAGAGAAGTACTTGGCTCCTCTAAGCTCATCCATAAGCTCATGAATGTGGGGCATGGAGTAACGGTTCTTTAGGGTCTTCTTGTTGAGAGCTCTATAATCAATGCACATGCGTAGTGTACCGTCCTTCTTCTTCACCATAACAATTGATGAAGCGAAGGGCCTAGAGTTGGGCTTAATGTGCCCTAGTGCCAGAAACTCCTGAATAGCACGCTCGATCTCATCCTGATAGGCCCTGGGATGTCTATATGGGGTTGTGATGACTGCCTGCACCCCTGGCTCTACTCTCAATAGTGTGCTCAAACCACCTGTCAGGTGGTTGCCCTAGTGGGATGTCTCCAAACACTATCGGCTATCTATCCAATATGGCCTGAACATATGGATGTGGTGGTTGGAGCTAGCCCCAACCTCTGAAATCCTCAACTCCACTACCCACTCAATGTCCTCATGCCTCAAATCATGTCGAGGCTATCTGTGGTGGGTATAAGTGCATGCCTCGCAAAACTACCATCTTCCCATCTGGCCCTGTGAACTCCAACCTGTAAAATCCTCAGCTCCAATGCCCACTCAATGTCCTCATGCCTCAAATCATGTCGAGACTATCTGTGGTGGGTATGACTGTGTGTCTCGCAAAACTACCAGCTTCCCATCTGGCCCTGTGAACTCCATCCCCAACTTCCGCCAATCCGTGGTCACTTTCCCAAGAGAGTAAAGCCAATGGATACCCATCACCACATTGGTGTCTGGTACATCCACCACCAAGAAGTGTTCAATCACTGAATAACTCCCCATGGTCAATGTCAAAGCGGGGACATATATGCTGCACTGCATGGTCCTATCCCCTTGTACAAGGACATAAAACCGCTCACACTCCTCCATAGTGATACCCCTTGTTTGCACCATCTATGCATAAATGAAGTTGTGTGTGGCCCCACTGTCTACCAAAAATGAGACACTCTTACCCTGCACTATGCCTCAGATCCTTAGGGTCAAGTACCTAGGGACCCCACATAATGAAGCAAGTACTCCCCCAACAGGTGCAAAAGGTGCTCCCCCAGGTGGTGGTGCTAGAGGTGGTCCCCCTGCTACATGTGGCTCCCTGTCACCCCCATCTAACTCTTGCTCTACGTCATCCTCCTGGTCACTGTCAAATAAGACCTCTATATAGTGGGCCTCGCTCGTGGTGCACCTGTGGCCTGGTGCCCAAGGCTCCTAGCTCCTAGCAAGATCTTCTTCAAGGAAACTTCCAAACTTTGACGTATTGCAACTTCGTCCCATATTTTTGGCCCTGCAACTGCACCTTAGATTTTAGGCCCTGCAATTATAGCCTCCTGTAATTGGAAATAACAAAACCCTAACTTCAAATGTGTGGAGAGAGAGAGAGAGATGATCCCAAGAAAACTTCGACTTCTTTTCTCCCTTTCTCCATCCTTGCAATTCTTCTTCTCCTTCGCTATTGCAGACCAAACTTGTGTGAGATGTGTGTCTCAAATTAGGTCAAGCTTCTTGAGGGGTCAAATAACCCTCCCTTAGTATGACTTATCCTTAACTGGGGCCAACTTTGGCCTTGGAGGAATAAATGGATTTTTCTTGACAAAATAAATATTTTCCTTTATTATAATGAGTCTGAATGGAACTATAATACATGACATAAATTCTTCTTTGTCCTATAATGACCTAGAAATACCTAGAAGCACAAAGAACATGCTTTTGAACTAGACTTGAGCATGAAACCCATGCTTTACATAAAATATAAATTTTCTTTTCCTTCTTTTGCTTTATTTATACAAAGTATATAATGGCATGATTACAAATAGGTCATTATGAAGACCGAAACTAGTTACAATTTCCAACACCAAGGATGTCCTTCAAACCCTATCATTCTTTTATGTCTCCAAGATCTTCATCTCTCTTTCTGCTTGATCAAGAAATCCATCATAGGTTTCTACACGGGAGTGATCTAAATTACTTTTCTTCCACCCAACTCTAATACCATGCTAATTTTAGGGCTAGATTGTTCTTCGTGGTAGATAATTGCATTTTTCAACTTTTAACAATTTTCACAATACATTCACCCCATATATAGAGAAAAAATTAACAACATAGCGGAACAATAAGGAACATTAGAAGAAAAAAATACACAATAGAGACACTAGGATTTTGGTCAGAGATCAAGGAAAAACCCCACATGGGGGAAAAACCAAAATCAATTCTTCTTCTTCCATTAGAAATTCATCAAATGTTCAATTGAGATACAATGTGAAAATATAATGAGACACAATTATTTCATCATCAACCATATTAGGGCTTCTAGGGCCAACCTTCGATCATACAAGATCCTCATAAGATGGCAACAAACAAATATATCAAGGAAGAAATCATAAGACCTCTGCTAGGGCTAGGGATGCCTTCATATCACCGTAGATATCACTAGGATTTTGGTCAGAGACCAGGGAAAAACCCCACATGGGGGAAAACCCAAAATCAATTCTTCTTCTTCCATTAGAAATTCATTAGATGTTCAATTGAGATACAAAGTGAAAATATAATGAGACACAATTATTTCATCATCAACCATATTAGGGCTTCTAGGGCCAACCTTGGATCATACAAGATCCTCATAAGATGGCAACAAACAAATATATCAAGGAAGAAATCATAAGACCTCTACTAAGGCTAGGGATGCCTTCATATCACTGTAGATATCATATATCTCTGTCATGATCATATCACCATCATCCCAATCATTATAATCATTGTCTTGCATTACTGACATATATCAATGTCATACCACTACCAAATATTACTGTCATAATGACCGACATACATCTATGTCATATCATGACCATATATCACTGTCATACATCAAGAACACTCTGCTATACATCACTGAAGATATATATAAGGACACTATTGACATTCCATACATCACTATCCAAAAAGGACAAGTAACTCAACTATACATCATAGTCATAAACACAAATACCATTGTCTTGCATCATAGTTATAAGAACTAGAGTCTCCTCCATAACATCACGTGACACAAGAACTAGAATATTTGTTCATGCATCAGTAGCATTGAAGATTATCCCAAACATCACTGGCACTGGTACTAAAGATTAGGGCACATAAACCATTGTCATAAGGTTGCTCAAGTAGGCCTAGCAAACTGTTAATTTTCTAGTGCTCTATGCTTAACAAAATCACTTATTACAATTCTTCAATTAGCAATCAATTTATCTAGTATCCTTCTAGCAAGAATAAGCAATTGTAGATACAACAATAAACTAGTGCACAATAGAAGACAACCAAGAAGAATAGAGACATGGTATTTTTGGTCAAATATAGGGGAAAAACCCACAAGGGAGAAAACCCTTTCAAAATTCTTCTTCTATTAGATTGTCTTCAAATGTTCAATAGAGAGATACAATGTTCAAGCTCATCAACAAATAGTCAAAGGTCAAAAAATTTGACTAAAAAAACCAACCAATCAATATCCAGTCAAAGATGAGCCAACAAGTCAAATTTGATCCAAATTCAAACTCTGGAAATCTGGTCAAAGTCAAGAACAACATCAAGAACCCTAATTAGTCAATGGTCAATAGTCCTCCAAACAATTTGGTCAAAGCAACAACAAATTTGGCCTTCCACGATCGGTCAAACCAAGTCAAAATAGTCAACAAAATTCCCACAAAAATCGGTCAAAGTCAACTCATTGACCTGTGGCAACCCTAGGTGTAGACTTGTTGTCAACGTGGGTCAAAGTTCCTAGAAAAATTTGGTCAAAATGTCCCTAAACTCTACCTCCCAAAATAGGTCAAATGAAGTCAAATTCTCCAAGGTCAATGCAAGTCAAATCATCCCAAAACATATGTCAACACTAGTCAACATAATGCACTCCCTCTCCTTTGCACATGTGAACTTAGACCTTGCAATTTTAGAATTGTATGAACCAATCAGATCAAGAGAGAGAATATGATGTGATGTGTGATGATGCCTCCAATTGATGTGACATGATGTGTATTTATATGTCTTAGGGGGTCAAATTTCCTTGCTTGGATTGACTTTTACTTTTGTGTACATGTGGGTTTCATCTCAAAAATAATATTTTTCCTTCACCAAATTATATTCTTCCAAGGGCTAGTAGGGGCTTCTCTGGATGAGGAAGACTTCCAAATGGAGGGTATTTCTCCCTGAGATGCCAAATTTCAACACAGACATCATAAATACCACATAAAACAATACTTGAAGATCACATAAACACTGCCCTAGCTGTAGAGGGTTAGGAAAACTAGGGGCGCACCAAGATATGCCAAAGATTCTAATTAATTTTGTTTCAATAGACCGTATATAATATAGACAAGAAAGGCCACATATACTTACATATAAAGAGAATATTTCCATAGAGGAAGCCCATAGTCGGGATCTGAAATAGGTTGCATAGATTCACAAAGGTAGGACACAAATGAAGGCATAGTTAGGCCCCATAGGATGCCATTGTTAGGCCGCATAGGATGCCAATGTAAGGCTGCAGAGGATGTCAAATTTAGAGCCTGAGATAGGCCACATTAGGTTGAAAATTATCCATATAAAATACATAAGGAAAGTTGCAGAGGTAGGCCACATTAGGGTGGAGAAAGGCCGCATTAGATCCATAGAAAAAGGCCACAGAGGATGCCATAGACGAGCTGCAAAGATGGATAGCCTCACCACAAAAATACCTTAGAGATACACAATGAAATTAACCTCCTTTGAATGTTGGAACAAAAATTCCTTTGCCACCAAAATTTCAGATCAAGATGAAGACTAAATTGAATGCCATATGGTGGAGGATAGGTGCCAATTTATAGTTGATCTTGAATGCGAAGGGTCATCACTGATGGGCAGGCTGACTTGATTATTATGAGGCCCATCTGTGGAAAAACCCATTTTAAATTACTCTTAATAATATAAATATATTTAACAAATTCCATGATGATTACTTGCCAAAAAAATATTGACACATCAAATAATAATGAGAGGAGAGCAAAATGATAAATTTCCTTTATCCAAATTAAATTCTCTTTTGGGGCAATATGAATTTTCCTTGGGGAAATTAAGTTTCTATTGGGGAAATTCATCCCATAGTTTCCCCAAATTTCAATAAAGGAAACATGTATTATGGAATGGTGCAACAAGATATGGACCAAGTCTATCAAGAATGAGAAAGAGGGACATCCATCCAACGGAAATGAACCTTCAAGAATTTAGATGTTGAGCTCAGGGACTTGGAAGATGAGTTAAATATATGTAGGGAGGAACTTAGAAAGCTCACCAGGAGGCAACAAGAACTGGCAGAGTAGAATTTTGAATTGCAAAAATATTTGTAGTAATTGACTTATAAAATTGAATCCTCAAAAAGAAAAGATGACATTGGCAGGAATAGACCTCATGAGGCTGAAAAGAAGAAGATAATATTTTCCTATTGGTACTGTGGAGAAAGGCATATGAGAAAGGACTGTTATCACCCCAAGAAACTCTCCTAGGTTGTATCTTAGAGATGATCGGGAACATTACAACTCAACAAAATGTTGGAAATGGATGAATGGAAAGATTGATGCATATTCAAGCCATATAACCACTTCTACTATGCTTAACTCCAGACATGGGTGAACACCCCTAGACTACAAGGCTTTAGACCACCAATTACTCACAGTTTGAGGAATAGGTGAACATGGAGAATATTGACCACACCAGTAGATGCACAGGATCCTGTGATGGCCGGCTGCAACCAGTAAGAGGTCTACAAATCTATTTCTCAATACACAGATAGGATGACAACTCTCTGGCATTAAGATAACAGAAACCTGCATAACACATTCAATGATACACACTATATTCTAGCACAGAGGTGGGATGACAGCCCCTCTAATACTAAATATCAAGAGCACATGAATAAATGCATAACAGGCACATCCTAGAACAAAGAAGAAGTGGAAAATGAGCAATTAACAGCAAAAGAAGCTTGTATTGGCTGAAAATGAAGACCAGGCACTGCAAGTATCATAGTAGTTATAGTCTCCAGAAGTTGAACCTTACATCAAAACCAAAACCATCAACCCTATTACATTCTGAGTTATGGATATATATAGAGGTTGATTACAAAAATATCTACTATCTTATGCATGGAGGGGTCATAATGGACCACCAACCACATTAACTGTCTAAAATGGGCCTCTGCTACAATTTGTTGCTTCAATGAATGAACTTGATCTTCTCTCATATTTTGTTGTCCTTCTTGATCAAATGAATGTCCTGTGAAAGAATGATCCATAACTGATAAATGTTGTGATCTGCTCGAGGAACGTCCTTCTTGTTCTTTGGCCATAATGTTCTTGAATGCATTTGTTGAAGAATAACTACGCTAGGTACTGGTGGATGGCTGCCATTGCCCTTTGGAAGCATGGCTCAGTTAAAGGTGGTGAAGACTTCATGGCAGGTGTACGAGTCGGGTGGGTAATAGATATCAATCGTTGGATCGGGAAGGTAGACGACAGAGATTTAATGGCAGTGACTATCGAGAGATGAGAGAGCGGGATAGACGAGGGTCGTTGGATCTCATATGGGCAGATCCAACGGTGATCACAGGTCGGGAGTACAAGGGGGTTAACGAGCGGGAATGGGTGGGACGGTAGTAAGTGGTTTTCCCCGCACCACTTACAGGAGGTGGGTGGCAAACGTAAAACCTGTGTGATCACAATAGGAGGGCGACATGTGGAGGATATGATGGGCAGCAAATCGCTTTCCCCGCGGGTTAATGCATGTGCAGGTTTAGGCAGCGGGACAAGTGATTGCCGTTGGGTCGGGAGATGGGTGATCGGACAGCCGGAAAAACACACCTGTTTTATGTGACTGATGTGACGGGGAAGTGCTAGATTGTCATATAGTGCTTGCTCGCGTAGGTGTGGTTATATGGGTAAAGCCTTAGCGCTGAGGGGCTAGACAGAAGAGGGGTTTACACAGGGTTTAGGGAGAAAAAAAGAGCAGAAGGGTTTAAGGGAGAATAAGGAAAATGAAGGGGAAGTAAGGGAACGAATTGATGCGGGCCTCTTTCTAGCACAAAACACACGACCAAGCTACCTTTTGAGTCTCAACAGTTGAATAATATAGTAGAGCTAACAAGGACTATCGTTGTAGGCAGAAAAAGAAATAAAATAGCCCCTGTGAGTCACAGGTTCAAGAATCGGCGATGCAAGATGCTATGGAGGAGAGGGAATTCCCTCAAGCTCCTTAATAAATGTGTACGTGTGTTGAAAATATCCCCTATGAACTATTGAGGGATGTGGGAATTCAAGATTTCCATAAACTGTGGAAAAGCCTTAGACTGATTTTTGTATATGTATATACACACACACACATTTGTATATGGTGATGAAGGACACACTAAATGCTAGACTTAGGAAGTTGAGTTGTTATGGGATATTTTTAAATTCTTGCATAGGCTCTTTATTGTTGAGTTCATAATTTATTTTTATTGCTTTGATTAATGAATTGAATGCATGCTCATACTACCTTTATCTGTAATTTTATATTGTTTTCATGACTTTTATTGTTGCCCTCACTTTCCTTTTTACATTTTTTTCTTTTGACGTTCATTCTTGGGGGCTTGGGAATATTGGTTGGGATTGGAAGGAAAGCCACGAGGTTCTAGTAAGGGATATGGGAAGGCCCAACATAAATTACAACCTGAAGGAGGCCCTACGAATATTTAAATAGCATGAGAAAAAAAAAAGGACGGAATTTGACTGTGCAAGTAGTGCTAACAGAAAGCAACAAGGAGAACATTGGTAATAACAACAAGGAAAAAAGATAAAATGGAGGAATTGGACAAAGAATTCCTTTAACAAATGTCATTGAAATTTCATGCATTCTTGCATAAAATAAGGGGGTTCTTTAAAGTCTAATTTTAATTGACATATATTAATATATGTATGTCCATCATTAAGTGGATAATAGTATGAAAACCAAATGGGTTGGTTTGGTCCATGGAGATAATGGACAACAATATGGTAGCCATGAAAATGGCTTAAGAAGAGGTTCTCTTGACCTTGAATCTAATAACATATTCAAATGTATGTTCACATATGTGTGTGTGTGTGTGTGTGTTTAACAATGTCTTGTCAGGAATCATTCTTGTGGAAGAATGATTGTATAAATTTAATTGATGCAACTGTAAATTTCTAAATGGGATGGCATAATAAGTTTTCCAATGATATTCTTGGTTGAAATAGGAATAGATGGGGTAGGGAATCATTGGATTATCGATGATTTTAATGTCATAAGAATATGATTTTTATATGCTCATGTTGTATCATGTGGATAACAAGGAAATGTTGATGGTTGTGGCAACATGTACACTAACTAATAATAAGAATCCTTGAATACAGGATTGGGCATGTACTCCAACAAGTGTTGTGTTGATGCTAGAAGAGAGTTCGATGGAGTAAAGAAACTCTGATGATAACATAACTGATAAACCCATGAGGCTTGTTGGCTGATAATCACAGAGAATAACTCTGATGATAGCATATTAGAGAAACCCATAAGTCTTACCGACTGATAATCACAAAATATCTATGATGACAACACAACTTAAAAACCTATGAGGCTTGTTGGTTGATAATCACAGAGTAAGCTCAAATGATAGTCCAACTGAGAAACCTAGAAAGCTTGCTAGCTAATAATCATTTAGTAGTGGTTGTGCCTTACAAGTTTGCTAAATCCACTAGAGACTATGCTAGCTGATAGCCTATATCTGGTGGAGTAACACATGTCTAGAGGGATGATAACACCTAATGGTAGTTCCATGGAGTTGGGTTGAGAACATAGGTGGAAGTTCCACTAAGCTGTTGGAGAGTGCACTCTTATTCCTTCAGGAGTAACGCAACTGATAAAACCTCCTTACTATTAACGATATTTCTCTCTCCAAGGCTAAACTTAAATTCTTTGTGCTCTACATGAACTTTTGCATTGATTTGTAGCCACTGTGATGTAACAATGAGCTATTGAGAACACTTGATAAATGGATCTTGTGAATGACTGATTTGTAGCCATTGTGGTGTAACAATGAAGAACTGTTGAGAACACCTGGTAAATGGGTTTGTCAATGACTGATTTGTGACCAATGTGGTGTAACGACGAGGAGCTTTTGAGAAAACCTGATAAATGGACTTTGTTAAAGACGTCTGTGAATGGATGAGAAACCATTCAAAGGACAAGACAAGAGGCATAATTTATTTTTTTTGCAAATTGTTTATGATTATCTCATGAGAGATTGTATGCCATGTTACAGGAAAGCATAGGAACTTCCCAGTTTGGGTAAATGAAGCTAATTGAAAAGAGCATTGCAAGAACTTTAAGACATTAGAGTGCACAATAAAAGAACCAAGAAGACTGCAAATGAGCCAGAGGAAGTGGTTGATCCAAAGATACTTTTCATGTTTATTTAAGTTGTTGGGCAAGCAACTCTATATGTGAATTGAAATTGCAATTGAGCTATAACTATAAGCTATGAATTATTTATGCTTGGGTTAAGCATGTTTTCTCTGTGTTTGGGAATGAGAATACCAAGGATAATTTTCCTCTAAGGGGGTTGGGATTGTGACATCCCTTGCAGGTCAATTCCCCTTGTAAAACTTTTTCCTTGTAATTATGTAATTATAGATTAAACAATGGCTGAGAAAGGGACACATATTCCATTACTTGGGGAGGGAGATCACTTGAGGAAGTTGGTTATAAATATCAGCCGTGGGTTGATTAAATGATTTTAATATGGTCGACTATGTATTAAATTCAACTAAAAAACAAAGACATCTCCATGTTCCTGTTGGGGAAAAACACAAGCCAAGAAAAAGACAAAATTTATGAAGAAGTATGGGTTGAGCTGGCCACAAGGAGGCCCTAAGTAAACCCATGAAAAGAAAAACGGTTGGTCTGTGGAAAATTATGAGAAGGAACTCCTCGAGGGAGTTAAAACGACCAAACAAAGGGAGGAAGAGCATTCTCTGTGAACATTCTCACGTGTGTTGAGGAGGTAAGACGTTGTGTGCACAAAGAAGGAATGAACACAAGAACATGAGGCTGGGAGGATCCCATGGAAGATGAGCAAAGGAGGTCGATGGGATCTTGATGAACAGAGAAAGGAGGTCGAGAGGCTCTTGATGAAGAAAGAACTGATGGACAAGAGAATATTGTGAGGAGAACACCCACAACTCATACACACAAGCAGAGAGAAGGGAACAAGAAAAAGGGGAGGCCTTGAGGCTCATGGTGAGTAAGATAAATCATTGAGATGGCAAGAAAAGATATGTGGATACAGAGAATTCAAGGAGAAGAGAATCTTTGATGATAACCTAGTTGAGAAACCCATGGGGCTTTTTGACTAATAATCACAGAGCATAACCTTGATGATAGCCAGTTGAGAAACCCATGAGGCTTTCTGAATGATAATTATAGAGAAGTGGTTGTGCCTTACATGGCTGTTAAATTCAATAGAGGAAATGTTGGTTGATAACCTTTGAGAGGTGGAGGCACCCTGTAGTGTTCCAAATGGAAATTAACGATGATAAAGAAAGCAAACAAAGCACATCTAACACAAAAAATTACACATGCAATCATGTAACCAGAAATGCTCCATAAACATGCTAAAATGGGTCAATTTCTATTATCAAATGATATGAGTATAATGTGTGATGGAAGGAATGCACCTAGGATTTCTCAAGGAAAGATACATGCCTCAAGTGTCCAATAATGTCTACCCAACTACTGTAGAACAACTCCTCTGCAAGAATCTGCATTGGCCCTAGTGAGATTGCATTGATGGCTGGAAAACTTGAAGATTTCCCCACTTTTGGTGCTCAAAAAATTCTGCAAAATTATCTTGGTATCCTCCCACAAAACCCACAAAAACCCACAAAGGTATTTGGATAATTCTAACCTCCGAGAATTGCCCTATTTTAGCACTACGCCCTCCTAAACAAAGACTACATCCCCCCAGTTATGAAATATACTGAATTCCTCCTTATTCCCCCTTAATATGCTATTAAAGGGATTTGGGAAATTTCCCATGTATTAGGAGAGGCATTCCATCACAAATTCTGGCACTCAAGAGTTGAGGTTGACACCCCATGAATCTATCCAGTGTCCCCCTTGCGTAGTCCCTAAAAAGAAAAAATTGTTATGCCCCAAAGTAGCAATCTATGGCCCCCAAATTCTCCACAAGGCTTAGTATTCCCTTGGAGAATCTATAATAAATTTGTCCCGACGAAACAACCCCAAAATCCAGCCAAAATGAGTGATACAATTTCTCTACTACATCCTCTCTGGAGTACAAATTGGCTGAAGGAAACTTGTTGAATTGGGCTCCAACTCCACAAATCTCCTTACCCAAGTAGCAATATATTACCTCCTTAGGGTGGCACTCAAATTCCACTGAAAGAAGGGTGAGCTCTCCCCTTGGAAAGCTCTGTCCTAAGTAGCACTTGACGCAACGAAGCTGTGTGAACAACAAAGAAAATGGATGAGTGACAAAAGAACCCCAATAGCTTCCGTGTTCCTCCTATTTATAATTTTTGCTTTCCTCCTCATGTCGGTCCCTCCATCCAATATTTTGACCTCCTTCCTTGGAAATTTGACTTTTCTCTCCAAGGGGTGCGTATTTCATGTGGGTGTGGCCCCCACATTCCACTAGAAAAAGTATTTCAACTCCCTTCTCTTAAGTCTCATCTCCAAAAATTCTTGGGTCCCCACAATAGCCAAAAATACAAAATTGTGAAATTGACTTTAGCAAAATGGTTCTAGGAAGGAATATTTTAGTCCTCCCCTCCAAAATGTTGCTTGTCCCCAAGCAACTGCAGTGTTGGATGCTGAAGTATGTGCTCACCCTCCCAAGTGGCATCCTCATCTGGTAAGTTCCTCCAGCGTACCAAATATTCTCTGATATTCCTCCTCCTCAACTTCCTCTCTCTGGTCTCCAAAATGGCATGAGGCTCTAGCACTAGATGTCCCTCATCATTAAGTGGGGGTAACTCTGTAGTTGTTGTCACCTATTATCCCAACACCTTTTTAAGGCATGAGACATGGAAAACACTGTGGATCTTGCTCCCTGGTGGAAGCTCCATCTCATAATCCACATCTCCAACTCTCATCGTCATCCTATATGGCCCATAAAAACAAGGTTGTAGCTTTTTGACCCCCTTTTTCTTCAGTGTGGACTGCCTATATGGTTGTAATCGCAGAAATACCAAGTCCCTCTCCTCAAAATTCCTTTTGATCCTATGCCCGTTTGCATGCAATTTCTGCTGATTCTAGCTCGTCAACAGGTTGTCCTTGAGAGCCTTGAGGATATCTTGGCTCTCTTGAATCCAATCTTTGGCCTTTGGGGCTCAGATGTCTCCAAAAACAATGTCAGCAAAAGATAAAGTATCATACCCATACAAAGCACTGGAAGGTGACATACCAATGGACATGTGATGGTGGTTTTGTAGCAGTGTTCTCCCACATGCAACCACCAGATCCATGCTCATTGTCGCCCTGTCACATAGTTCGCTAGGTAGCCCTCCAACCATTCGTTATCTCTCTCGATTTGCCCATCCATCTATGGGTTGTAACTGGTACTTGGATTTTATTTATGTTGATAATTACTTGTGATATTCTTATGTTCTTATTACCTTTCTTGTGTTCTTTTTTAAAATTAGTTCATAAAGAAATTACGAAAACCATAACACAAATATCAAAGACACTAGATGTATGTGGATAGGTAGGGAAAAACCCCTATCTAGGGGAAAACCCATTCAACAATTCTTCCTTCAATAGTTTCACGAGATGATCTAAGACTCCTTGACCTAGACATAGACTTCCTCCAACGACCAATTCATCCATTCCCTTCTTTTGTAGATGATAACCTTCTAGCAACAACTTCGACCTAGATGTAGCAACATATCTTGACCCAATAGCAACAACAAAAACTTTGATCCAGTAGCAGTAGCAGAAATTTTGACCTAGTAGCAACAACACTTCGACCTAGGAGAAACAACAATGTTTATATCTAGACACAACAACAGAAACTCGACCTTGATGCAACACTTTGACCTTTCAACAAATAGCTCAGTAATTTCACACGTGCGAGAGAGAAACAACCCAAAACTTTGATTTCCTTCTCCATAAAATCTCCTTCTATTTCTTCTGCAATTTTGTATTCTCTTGCTTCCTTCTCTTGGATATTGAACTTGTTTGAGTGATACTCCAAATAACTTCTATATATACCCTTTTCTGTGGGTCGAATTATTGTCATGTAGGTTGACTTGATCAGGGAAGGGCCAACTTGGTGTGGAGGTGATAAATGACTTGTTTTACTCAATATTAATTATTTTTACTTGATTCAAAAGCCCAAGAAGGGTCTCATTAAATGGAAAATGACTCTAATGACTTAATATAAAACCTAGAATTCCTCAATGGGGTCTTTGACCTAAAACATGATGACCCAAGCATGAAACCCATGCTTTAATAAGTCATAAGTCATATTAATAATAATTTATTTTTCTTTCTTTTGATATACATTTCATTATGACCCAAATACAATTATGAAAAATGAACCTAGTTACATTCTTCAACACTCCCTCTTAACTAGGGAGGTGTTCATATATATACAAGTACATGGAAGATCTCAAAACACATGAACCATGAAGAGTTTAGGCACTGACGATGCCATAGACTAGACTCCTGAATAGAGCAATCTATTCAGGTGGGACTAAGATAGAATAAATATTTCAACCTCTCTAGGTACCATCATGCTTACTTTCTAACCACCAACCTAGGGAACTAGGTGCATAATGCAAGGTCAGATCTCTATGACCAACGTCACCTTCCCTACTTCAGGAACTAGAAATCAACAAATAAGTTGACCAGATGTCCTCTGAGGCATTATGTATTACACACAATGCCTCAAAACAAAAAATATCTCTCGATTAAACAAATTGATAACATCAAAAACGCTTCGAAAACTTCAACATATTTACTTGAACAATCACAACCCCAATCAACAACAACCTTTCAAATACACATAAGTAAAAATGAACCTTCGGGGCTTTCAAATATGTAGATGTTGCTTTACAATTTATCACAGTAGGACTTAGAGGCTTCCCAAACAAATATTGACAAAAGTTTCCTCAATCATACAACTTCCTTTCCCACTTCACAGGTAGCAACATATTCTACAACTGGATCCTACTTTCCTTATTTCAACACTATCTCAATATACATTCTCCAATTTCTTCTTCAAGGTATCCATAATGACAATAATATGCCCTCCCTCTCAAATTGGGAGATATACCCTTTCTTTGATCTAGACTCCCTCATATATTAGGGATATCTACTACTTTCTATGACATTGGAGAATCTTTTATGGCTTCCATCCTTCTTATCAGAGTCATCTTGATCATCATCATTCATATAACTTCCTTCGTCATGCTTACGAATATCTTCAACATCTTGAATATTATGTACTTGCACAACTTAAACAACAAGTACAACCAAAATACATATATAGAAGCATGAATTTAACTATATCAAAATCATGGAAGCATTGGACTTTAGACACCATATACCTAAACTTAGTTATAATTAGTGAGAGAAACATACTTTTATACTTCAACTTCTTGCTTGCGTTTTTGTCACAAACCCTCAATCAAGATATCAATATTATTATATCTAGGGCCTCAATATTACTTTCAAAAATATGATAGACTCTACTATGATATATTGCAAACCCTAAAAGCAATAAGTAAATTTCTACAATACATCTAACAATTTTCAGAATTTATATGTTAGACTTCTACTAGGATTTAATGCAAACCCTAGATTCCATCTTAGAGACACTAATCCTTAGATGTAAACAAATAAGAACAACACAATCTAAGGTTTTAACAATATGACCAACTTCTACTAGGGTTTGTTGTAATCCCTAGATTTTATCATCATAATGGAAACAATATTACCATATCCTAGAATTTACATTATGAGCATCAACAATTAGGTTAGCACATATACATATATAGGATTTCATAATCATACACAAGCATATTAATATCCATTAGGTAAGTCCAAGACACAAATTTAAAGTCAGACATATAACAATCTTGATTAGGCTAGGGTTTTGATCATACAGACAAACATACACCTAGGGTTTCATTCCTAGGAGCTTACTCTAGATATTATAAGGGTTTTGCTCATAAGCCCTAATTTACCAAAACCTCAATATCTAGGAATGCATTACCATCTAACCATAAAGGACTAGGGTTTCCACGAAATTACTAAAGCCCCAAATATGACATTACCATCAAAACCCCAAATATCAAAAGAATAGTATGTTCTAGATTTTATCAGTGGCCCCAAGTAGACTAGGGTTTTCACATTAGCATTGACATACCCTTAGGTTAGGGTTTGACAGAGAACCTTTTAGGGTTCCATAAACATGATGATTTTTATGAGGGTAGATTCAATCTAATGATTAATCACCCAAATAAGAATCTTTAAGATTCAAAGGTCCTAGACATAACATTTGTTAGAAATGTAAAAAAAACATATTAGAATGAATGAATATACCTTTATCATGAAGAGAGCACAAATTATGATCTAGAACATACCTTTGAGTTGTTTTCTAGACAAACCTTAAAGGACATCAATTCCAATAGAACTTATGTCATGATTTGTCTTGTAAGATCTTTTCCATAGCCCTTGAGCATATCAGCAAGCTTTTCTTAAACAAGGAAAATATGAAAAGAAGTGTTATTAGCATATAGTACAAACTCATTTAGATAAGAGAATGAAACTAAATATAAAAAGGATAATGAAAGGAATAACATACTTATCTTTGAAAAATGGTGAGGGCTCCCTTTCCAAATCCAATCCCGAAGGATACCTATAACTATATCAAACCAATTCAATTTTTTTTTTCCAAAGCATGTTAAACCTACATGTACTAGAAAGCAAAGTATAAGTCTTTGACTTCGTATTCTTCCATCTTGTTCTTCTTTGGTGGTCCTTCATCAACAACATTTGCATGTTCCCTTTCTCTCTTCTTATTTCTCGAATTCTCTGGGCAATTGCTTCTATAGTGACCCATCTTGTGACAATTGTAGCATTCAATCTTGGATAGGTCTACCTTCCTTCTAGGTCCTTTAAACTTCTTGAATGTTCCTTTATTCTTGTGATGAGAAGAATATGCATTTGCTCCTCTTTATTCTCTTTGTTGCTTAGTAATGAAATTCTGACTTCTTATTGACTACATGCATTTCATAATTGTTCGAATGTAGGATTTTCCTTCCAACTATTGATACCTGATGAAAAGGCACTCCAAGACATTGGTAATCCTAGAAATGCAATGATTACAGTATCCTTTTCAAGTACTATCTCATCTATTCCCTAGAATTCATCTATGATTCTAGCTATTCTTACAAATAAGGATGTCATAGTGTCCTCTTTTGTCATCATCATATTTCTTAGTTCATTCTTAAGACTTGAAATTTGACCAAGATTCTTGATTGTGAATAATTTGGATAAGGCCCCATACATCTCTTGAACAGAATCTATGTTGGATATATATGGGATGAGGTTTTCCTTTATTCCATCTTCCATTAGGGCCATGGTCAATATCTTTGTTTCTATGAACTTTGCCTTTTCTGCATCACCTAATTCATTTGCAGGCTTCTTTACTTTTCCTTTGACTAGATCCAAGACTTTATTCTTCTCGAAGATGAGATCTATTCTCTTTTTCCATGACCTATAATTGGATGCTCCTTCTAATTTATTTTCTCCCTTCATTGACTTAGACATCGTTCTTGAAGATTGTAGGTTTGAATTCTTATATGATCTTTTTCCTAGATGACCTTTATTCAAACTTCTTAAACCTCCTTATTCTCCTTTCAATAGATCTTCAGGCTTCCTTTTTCCTTCTTCTTTACCTTAGCTTTGATACTGTGTTGGAAAATTAGAAAGGAAAAAATATTTTCTTTATGTTGATAATTACTTGTGATATTCTTATGTTCTTATTAACTTTCTTGTGTTCTTATTTTAACTTAGTTCACCAAGAAATTACCAAAATCTTAACATGAATATCAAATATACTAGATGTAGGTGGACAACCAAGGCAAAACCCTTATCTAGGGGAAAACCCAATCAACAACTCTTCCTTAAATAGTTTCACAAGATGATCCAAGACTCCTTGACTTAGACATAAACTTCCTCCAACCACCAAGTCATCCCTTCCCTTTTTCTGCAAATGACAACCTTCCAGCGAAAACTTTGACCTAGATGTAGCAACAGATCTTTGACCTAGTAGCAACAACAAAAATTTTGATCCAGTAGCAGTAGCAAAAACTTTGACCTAGTAGCAACTTCGACCTATTAGCAAGTTCAACCTAGTAGCAACAACACTTCAACCTAGTGTTATTTTTTGTAGCATAGGATGTGTTCTAGCCTTGAAATTTTTTTGATATGATAGAATACAAGAGATCTCAAAAACCCAAAAATCCTTTCAGGAAATTCCACCTATAAATGACTTCATTAGATTATTAGCTAGTTTTTAAATATTTCCTAAGTATAAACTTAGGGAATATGGTTAATTAATCATAATTAATTAAGTCAAGGCGTGAATAATCTAGAAACTCACACAAATCAACTTCAATTTAATGCTAGCCATCGATTAAGATTTAATCTTAGTCGTTAGAGTCCCAACAGAGGATCATAAGAAGAAGTCGATGGGCACTTGGAGAAGACACTTGAGAAATTCGATTTCTTGGCAGATCGATTTCCTGAGTAGCAACAGTCAGTTGTCAAAGAGAGAGCTAGTGAGATCGAAGCAATGAGTGAGGGGCAGGGACAATGATTCAAAGGAAATATTTTCCAGGTACGGAGAGGCAATAGAAAGAGAGCCAAATTATCCCAGAGAGGCAACGTTGAGGGGAAGCGCAGTTGCTTCAAAAGGGTAGTTCGATTTGGAGGAAGGAAAAACATTCTTAGTTCCAGAGGTTGGGAAGAAGTATGAGAGGGTCGGATAGGTGATATCCTCAACATCCAGAGGCAGAACAACTTCATCAGAGCCCAGTCCAAAGCATGTCATCCAGCCAGCGACACAGAGCAGGGTAGAGGCTAACTAAGAGCTCGAAGAGGCTGAGTTTTGATAGGGAGAGCCAAGCCAAAGATTTTCTTTGGGAGAAGGGTAATACCCTTCAGTATTTTTCTCATATTTTATTTCTGTTTGGATTTCCAGTTGGGTTTCCATGGAAGTACTCATATTTCATTGCCTCATAATAAAATAAAGCCCTCACTACTATGTTGGTTTTGCCAAGTTGATTTTTCCTCGGACTTTTGTCCAAAAATAACTGTGTCATTGTATGTGTGTGTGCTAGCATTTCTTCCAACGTTTATTCTTCCACATTTTTATTTGTGTAGGTTGCAGTGTGAGTTATTCAGTATTTTTTGTAGGAATTAGTAAATAAATTGTTAAATTAAATTAACAATTAGGAGAATAATTTCTAGTTGCTACAATAGGATTCAAGATTTCGAATTTTCACATGGTATCAGAGCACAAATGATCAACTGGAGGGGCTTAGTGGCGAAGAAACGAGTTTCGTTGTACAGTGTGAGAAGCAAATCAAAACCCCAGAGGCAACGTAGTCACTTTTCCGAGAGGCCGAGTTCCTTAAGGAGATTTGGTTTTTCTAAGTGACAGAAAAATTCAATCTCTCCAGATCAAGGGATTCTAGAGGCAGAGGGAGTAGCCTAGTATTTTTCGTAGAGCAGATCTCCAGCTGGATGCAGTAGTTTTGCAACAGTTTTCTAGAGCAAAGCTAACATTGGGTGGAATAAGAGCACACATTGATGGAACATTTTCCTCAGGGAAGTTATAGTCTCAAGAAGTTCGAATTCCTTTGCAGATCATCAGTCATTGTGAGCATAGGTTCTCACTCCATAAGGGAGTATGAATAGCCTAGCAATAGTTGTGCAGAAGGGAAGAGAAGATATTCAACATTTTGTTAAGATGGCCACTGCTGGGCTTCGTGATCAAGACAGGTTGGATGGAGCCTCCAACTATGTCATCTAGAAAGCAGGGATATCCTTCCTTCTAGATGAGTATGGCCTGAAGCCATATATTGATGCAGTGGTAGAAGTATCCTAGGATGTAGATCAACTGAAGGAATACAAAAAGGATATGGCATGTGTTAGCACCCTGTAACTAACCTCTGGATTGAAAAAGGATCACAAGGGTAACCACAAACCACTTTTCGGCTAATATCTAGCCCTCTTAGCCTTGGAGAGGGATCTCTCACTCAAAATTCTCAATAAATGAATGGATTGACTCCAAAAGATCTCAGGCTAGTTATGTTAATTAGTGAAACAAGTTGATTTGATTGAGTTGCAAGTATGTGTTGGAAATTACATCCATTGGACATGGAGTCACCTTAGGAATAGTCTTAAGTGAAAATGGACAAGGATGGTTATATCTAAACAAGGGAAAGATAGACTGCATACTGATATCTTGATCTAAATTCATTGTAGAGTAGGGTGAAGAAGGACTTGGAAGAAATACATAAACTGCTTGGTTAACAATATGCAGAGCACAACCATGTGAATTCTAAATCAATTACTAGTTAAACCAAACATGAGATCTGTGTAAAATAGCATGGAAAAATAGAAAAAAAAATTCAACACATGAGGAAACACATTACCAATAGAGACCGTCACATGAATCCTTGATAATCAAACCAACCTTCCTTGTATTTCACTGAAAATTATGATAGGGAGTACAAAAAAGGAGTCTTTTTTCCACACACTAACCAACGAAACCATTTTCCATCTATTTACATCATTATATACAATGAGGAATTCGAATTACCACTCTAGGTGGTTGAATTCACTTCATAAAAGTCGAATGGTCTAGATGCAATGCATCTTCACTTGTTATGTACAAAAAAAAACTATTATATGAGGACTGATACATTTTAGAAACATCAACTCAAACAATGCATCTTTGTTTAACAACTCAAACTACATGATTTTAAACTTATCGACACTTATCAAACAACTAAAATGACTTCTAGAAGTTCCAAAATTCAAAACTTTCCAAAATAACATTCACTGATATGTTTGCGTATCAGAGGGTATAAGTCTTCAAACTCGACATGATTGTAGATTATACTAGAAAAAACTGAGAAGATGGATGTGCTTGAGATGATCGTGTGTTGTTGTAGAACCTTTGAAGTACTCTTTTCAGTTTTTGCAGACCTCCCAATTGACTGATCCCAAATTGCGCAACATTTGTGTAACAGAAGTTGAATTTCGAACTTGTATTGAATTCTCCTTCTCCAAAATCATTATGAGTGACCAATAAACCATCTCATTCACCTTACAGTACCCAACATACTTCAAACCTTCCAAAACTTCCACACTTTCATCAAAACATTCATGGAACTACATAATAGGCCCTTGGTTACATAGGTTCAGAGTTTAGTAAAATGGAGCAAAACAAATCATATAGCCAAAACTTCAAAAATGACAAAATGAGCATGTCCTCCTTATACTACCTCAACTTTGTGAAACCTCTGCCAAGATGCCAAGGCTACCTCCTCCCCTTCTTGCTAGATGGTTGTTCCTTGAGTTGCTTTCTAACTGTGGCCAACGTGTTAGATGTCCGTTTGGATTCCTTGGGTTGTTTTATGGTCTTGGTCAACCTTAGTTTCATCAATCTTAACCTTATTCCCAAGATCAAATTCTTCATTAGGGGAATTTTGAAGTCTAAAATGGGATTCCTAAGAAAAATGTACAACCAAAATAACCTTTATAAGGACCAATAGGATTCAAGATGATGATGTCAACCATGGGGGATGATTTCACCATTTTTGGAATAAAAAAGTAAAAAGTTTAAAAAATAATAAAATAATAAAACTACTTTTTCAACTTGTATTTTCAGCTTATCTCCCTAAGGTTTTACTCAAATTTCGAGTGAGAGTACTTGTTGGATGCAAAATTTTATTCCTCATCCAAGGAGTACCCATGTTGCATACTTTTGATGGTCCCTGCTACACGAAAAATGAAAAATACATGAAAAACGTGGTTACTTTCAATGAACCCTGCTACATGAAAAATGAGAAATACATGAAAATACGTGATTGCAATTACATTTTTCATGTATTTTTCATTTTTCATGTAGTGTGGTTCATTTAAAGTTTGCAACATAGATACTCCTTGGATGAGAAATCAAATTCTGCATCCAATGACTGTTGTTTCTCGAAATTTGAGTAAACCCATAGGGAGATAAATCGAAAATACGAGTTGAAAAAATAGTTTTCTTTTTCCCTCTAAAAATTGATGATGTAATCTAATATTATTGTATTATTTCCACTATTATTTTATAATTTCCTTCGGAGGCCCATTTTCAGACCTCCAAATTCCCCTAATGAGTGTAGTAGCTCTTTACCTGTTTGTGTAAAGGTAGAGTCCACTTCAAAACTACCTTGGCTTTATCAACTGTGTCAAGAGCTTCCAAAACTCAAGCATATATTTCCTCTTTGTACCTTTCATTTCTTTCTATCAACAAATCAACCTGATGTTGGCACTCCTCAATTTTTTCAAACAAATTCTGATACTCTTAACACTTATCAAACTCTGACTTTTCTTTTGTTGGAATGACCTCTTTCATGTGTTCTTCCCTATTGGATATTGAGCTTGTCCTAGGTCTTATTGGTTATTTTGGCACATTTAACTCTTCAACATCAACCACTTTCTTTCCTTTGTCTTGGGATGTAGGTCTAGCAGGCCTCCTCGATGACTCACCTTCACTATATCGGGTTGCCTCTTCTCCTTTGTGTCTAATCTCTATGTTTTCCTTCTACAAATAAGCCACCGTGAGATGGGCTTTGTCAAGTATGTCATGTAGCTCTATGATTTTTAGATCCTTGTCCTCCATTGGAGCCTCTTGGCTATGTCCCCCAAATTCTTGACCACACACCTCAAATTTCTCTGGTACGTCATCAGGTAGCTCAATGGTCTTCTTAGAGGTGGCTTCTTCAACCATTTTTCTTGTAGTGGACCTAGTTCTTGTTCTGTGGGGAACCTGTGTTTCTTCATGGGAAACTTGTGGCATCTTACCTTTCCCTTTATCTATTGTTCTCCTATCCTTCAATGACTTCTTTACTATCTCTTCAACTTCAGGCCTACTAACTAACTCTTCAGCTGCAAGCGCCCTTTCATGTGTATCTTATTGAGTTTTAGAGTTATTTGAATGGGCCAGCAAACCTGAGGCTAATAAGAAACCATCCCAAGACCTTTTCCTCTTCTCCAACTCATTAAATATCAACAACTTGATCAATGCAAAGTGGAACAAACTGGGTAAGTGCTTCTCTCCCTTGGACTAAACAATTTATGCCATTTTGCCCAAAATTTTGAAAAGGTAATAGGTAAGTTAAGACTCATTTTTCTAGTGAAGTGCATGAGCAGCCTAATATGATATTGGTACACTCTACTGAAACGACCCTCACAGGTAAAGTATCTTTGTATCACCTTCAACAATTTACTGTAGTGGTTATGTAATTCCTTGGAAATGTAGGTCCATACTTACCTTTATACTGAGGTTTTACAAAAATCTTTGTAGTGTGATGCATCAAACTCCATGCCTTTGAACCAAATTTTCACCAAGTAGGGGTATTTCTGTGGTTTGGGAGATGGTTTCTTCTGAAACTGTGAACTCCAAGTTCCCAACCTTCACCTGGTTACCTTTAAGGCCAAGAGAAAATAAGCTGGCAAGTTGAAAGTGGTAGCCATGGGTTTGAATCTTCTCACAAAATGCTATACAACCGGTTTGTTAAAATTCCACTCAGATAGTTGGGTCAGCATTGACCATCTCTAGACTCGTGGGTTCAAATCAGACAACATCTCCTCCCCTTGATTTCTTTTTATCCTCTGTGTCTTTCATCCTGAATGTGTAAGTTACTAAACTCTCACTTTTAAACCTGATTCTACACCATTCAGGAGGAAACAAAGTCCATGAAAAGGGGACTCTATGTGTCAGCGCGATGATATATGAAAACTTAGCAGGCTAACAAAAAATTTAATAAAAGGAAATAATTTGGGGTTTTGTAGAATGGTGAGTAAAACAAGTATTTCACCATATAATCAAACGCAAACAACCTTTTATGCTCAAATCACAAGACACAGACTTATACAAAAAACGCGTGATAGACCAAATGAAACAAAAAAATGAGAGGTTTGACCCAGATTTAATGGAAAATATATAAATCTCAGGTTTAATTAAATATTCTCCAAACACATTTGATCCCACAAATTTTTAGAATGATGACTTCATACGAAGATAGAGAGTGAGTAAATTTGCGCAACAATTGTGCAGCAAATACGAAACACAGTCATTGATTATAGTATACCAAATCCATTTATAACACTGAAAGTGATTGGAGGGCATTGTTCTTAACGCATTCACCATGAAAGATTGAGAAAAATGAGTGGAAGACTTACATAGACCCTTATGGAGATGTTAAACTAGTTGCGCAGCAATTGCGTAGCTTGACCAGTTAGCGCAACAATTGTGCAACGACCACAAACATTGACCTTAAACCTCCTCCAATTGTCTACAACCTTATTTGAAACCTCAAACTAGTTTAGAGCTCAAATTTCACTTTAGATGGAGAAATGAGGGATGGCTTGAATAATTTGAGTTTTATGCCTTTCACATGTTCCTTTTATGCACTGATGGTGAATTTTGAGTGGAGGGAGTGAGGTGATATTGGTAAAATCTTTTAATATGAGAGGTACACACCACTAATAGAACCATAACGAACTTTAACTATCTGAACCTAACTGACATGGATTCATACTTGAATTATGATGAATGAAACCCCATGAAATGATCCCCTGAACCCTCATAATGACTCCTCATGGACTATTAGACCTTTACAAATTTGAATTAGGGCTAAAATACCCCTTTATTTCATGAAAGTTTACAATGAGATTTACTCATATGAATATTTATACAATGACCCTTTTGACTATGACACTTAGTGATTTCATAGGCTAGTATTTACAAAGTAAACCCCAAAATGAAATAATAAGATAGAGATATTCATTCCTAGATTATAGGACCCTAATAGTGTGTGCAAAGAGATTGATCCTAGATGGTGTTTGAGATCATGTTGTATCACGCATAGCGGCCAAGGGAACGACCAAAGAGATGTGGGATACAATTTCCACACAGTACCAAGGAAATTCTTAGCAACATAAGATGTACTTAGAGGAGAAGCTGAGGCTCATCTAGATGCAGAAGGGGGAAGGAATAGAACCCTTCATCACTCGGATTAAGGAGGTTCGGGACCAGTTGTTAGCTGTTGGGGCAGTGCCTCAACCCACAGAGCTAGTGCGAATGGCACTAAACAATGTGTCCGAGGAGTGGCATGTATTTTTCCAAATCATCTTGGGCAGAGACACCTTGGCAGCGTGCGACAGCATGTGGGATGATTTGCAGTAGGAGGAGTTGAGACGAACTCTATTGAAGAACTCCATCAGTGGTAGTAGTAGCAGATTGAAGCAGGTGAAGGAGGAGGAGAATTGATCTTAACTTAAATAGGAACACAAAAACTTACAGATATAATCATCATGACAGAGATGTGGTAGAAAAACACTTCATTTCATTAATAGAAAAATGTTGAACTATGCTTACAAATAGAATGGAAATAAGATAGCTTGGACGATGATAGCTTATCTCTGAGGAGAGATGTGGCGGCTACATGACTCTAAACTGTGTTAAAATGAGGCTCAAAGGCCTATTTATTATTGAGAAACAATGGAAAACTGTAAACATCCAAAAACCTAACCCTAGGAGATGAAGCACCAAAACTGTGGGCCCCATTTGGGTAAATTGGTACGTCAACTTCTCGGGGTCGTAACATTGGCATACGATTTTCATTTGCCTATCATAATACCTCGTTTCAAAGATCTCAAGGAGAAGGCCTAAAGCAAAAAAGTAAAGACGGATTGGGACGTTTTGGGTCTCTTCGTTTTCCCTAAAAACGTCGTTTAGGGCCTCAAAACAACGCTAGAAGTTCGGGACCTGAAAAACGTCCAAAAATAGTAAATTGTGCTACAATTAAGGAAACCGAAAAAACTGAAAGAGACAGTGTTGGGGGTCCAGGTGGAATAGGCGGGTGGCCACCAATATCCACTTGGATCAATCTTCCCCCCCTAGGAAGCAATGGTCCCCATTATGTTGTGTGCCTCCATGAGGTCGGGAAACTTCTGCTGAAATTGGTCCTTGGTGAGCCACTTGCCTTCATGAAGGATTTGACTAGCTTTGACAACCCAATATAGTTGGATCTTCTGCTGGTGAGTGCTCTTGATCTGTGTGTCCATGATCTGATCAATAGTGGCCTATTCCATGTGGTCTGGTTTTAGCTTTGTTGGTGTGAGTTGTTCTGCAATGTCAGATGTGTCCGACAATGGTGGGAAGTATGGTCGAAGGCGATCTACATTGAACACTGGGTGCAAACCAGGGAATGGTGGGATGTTGAGCTCAAAGGCATTGTCATCGATGGCCTTGGTGATAGTGTATGGGCCATATCGAAGTGGGCGAAGCTTGCGGTGGGGCCCAGCAAGGCGTCTTTCTGTAAATGAAGCCAAACTTTGTCGCCCACCTGGAACTTGTGCGACACTCGATGTTGATCATGGCACTACTTGTACTTAGTATTAGATCTATCCAATATATCATGGACCTATTGATGGATGTGTTGAATGCGCTCAATGAAGTTGTTAGCCCTTTTAGCTTCGGACTGCACGTGAGCCGAACCTACTTGAGTGGTTGTAAATTGTATGGTCACATCAATGGGGCATAATGGTTGAAATCACAGCCCTACCTAAAAGGGGTTGTGGCATGTTGAGTTGTGGAGCGATCTATTGTAGCTGTGTTTGACATAGGGGAGACTTTCATCCCATGTGCATGGATGATTCGAGTTGTACATGCGCAGAATGTGTACAATTGTAGTAAATTGTGCTACAATTAAGGAAACAGAAAAAACTGAAAGAGACAGTGTTGGGGGTCCAAGTGGAATAGGCGGGTGGTCACCAATATCCACCTGGATCAATCCTCCCCTCTTAGGAAGCAATGGTCCCCATTGTGTTGTGTGCCTCCACGACATGGGGAAACTTATGCTGAAATTGGTCCCTGGTGAGCCACTTGTCTTGGTGAAGGAGTTGGCCAGCTTTAACAACCCAAGATAGTTGGATCTTCTGCTGACAAGTGCTCTTGATCTATGTGTCCATGATCCGAATAGTAGTGGCCTATTCCATGCAGTTTGGTTTTAGCTTTGTTGGTGTGAGTTGTTCTGCAATGTCAGATGTGTCAAACAATAGTGGGAAGTATGGTCGAAGGCGATCTACATTGAACACTGGGTGCAGAACAAGGAATGGTGGGATGGTGAGCTCAAAGGAAATGTCACCAACAGACTTAGTGATGGTGTATGGCCCATATCGAAGTGGGTGAAGCTTGCGGTGGGGCATAGCAAGGCACTCTTTCTACAAATGAAGCCAAAATTTGTCGCCCACCTGGAACTTGTGCGACACTCAATGTTGATCATGGCGCTGCATATACTTAGCATTGGATCTGTCTAATATATCATGGACCTATTGGCAGATGTTTTGAATGCACTCAATGAAGTTGTTAGCCCTTTCAATTTTCCACTGCACGTGAGCCGAACCTACCTGAGTGGCTGTAAATGGTATGGCCACATCAATGGGGCATAATGGCTGAAATCCCAACCCTACTGAAAGGGATTGTGGCCTATTGATCTATGGAGAGCTCTGTTGTAGCTGTGTTGGACATAGGGAAGACTTTCATCCCATGTGTGTGGATGCTTCGAGTTGTACATGCGCAGAATGCGTACGATCATCATGTTGACAACCTCTATTTGGCCATCAGTTTGGGGATGGAAATTCGTGGACTTAGTGAGTTTTGTATCCAGCATCAACTAGAGACTTGACCAAAATGCACTCAAGAATTTGTTTTTCCAATCTGAGATAATGGACTGTGGGATACCAAAGTGTACTCACACTTGCACAAAGAAGAGCTTAACATTGGCCTCTGCTGAGATACTCTTCTTGCAAGCTACCGTGATGGCCATCTTAGAGAATCTGTTGAAGACCACAAAAATGCAATCGTTGTCGTGCTTAGTAGAAGGAAGGCCCAACATATAATCCATGGAGACAGATTCCCAAGGCTGACTAGGAGTAAATAGAGGAGTATACAAGCCTTGCTTCTTGATGGTTGGTTTGGCAATGGCGCAGGTGGTGTAGGATCTAATGTACTTCTTAGCATCCTAATGAAGTTTCGGCCAATAAAAATACTTCTCCAATACTGCCACTATTTTCTCTACTCCGAAATGTCCAACAAACCAACTCTAGTGTGCCTCCCAAATCATATTGGCACACTCACTTGAAGGAACACATATGTGTCCCAAGTGGCATAACAGTGCATCCAAAAGGTGAAAATTTGGAACTTTATTCCCTTCCAGGAGTGTCTGGTATATGTTTCCAAATTCTGGGTAGCTCTTGTAAACATGCAGCCACCCCGATGTCTCGTACCCACAGGAGTTGAGCACAGTGATCAGTGCCATGACCGGTGGCCTGCTGAGGCAATCAGTGACATTATTGGTGTTGCCCTTCTTATAATTAATGTTCAAATTGAACTTTTATAGATAGGTGGACCATTTCTGATGGCGATCATTCTGCAAATTCCCTTTTGTCTCTATGAATTGTAGAGGTCGGTGGTCTGTGTGGATGATCGTTTCCTTCCCCAGAATGTAATTCTTCCATTAACAACATGCCTACAAAATGGAATACATTTCTTTTTTGTAAGTGGGGTACTTTCACAATGTCTGAAAATGTCTCACTGTGGTAAGCCATTGGATGCTCATGTTGAGTAAGAACTACCCCAATAGCATAGTCGGAGGCATCTGCCTCAATCTCAAATGGTTGTTGCAGGTCTGGTAGTGTGAGAATTGGAACAGAACAGAGGCGATTCTTCAACTTAGAGAACATGCATTGTTGGTTTTCTTACCAAAAGAACTTTGCTTTCGCCTCACCCTTGGTGACTTGACTTAAAGGCCAAGTGATATGAGAGAACACCAACACGAATCTATGGTAGAAGCTGGCAAGACCCAAAAAGTTGTAGAGCTTTGTTAGAGTGGTTAGGGCTGGCCAATTTGAATGACTTGTATCTTGGATGGGTCCACATGTACACCCTGCTCATCAATGATGTACCCCAGATATTGAACCTGGGTCAAGCCAAAGGTGCATTTATCCAAGTTAGCACACAACTTGTGTTGTCGAAGGGTTTGAAGGACCTGTCAAATATGGTGGAGGTGCTCTTCCCAACTCTAGCTGAAGATCAAGATGTCATCTAGATACACCACCATGAATGCATTGGTGAAGGGAAGCAAGATGTCGTCCATCAATCTCATGAAGGTTGCACAGGCATTCGACAATCCCAACGACATGACCAACCATTCGAAAAGGCCCTCCTTGGATTTGAAGGTAGTCTTCCACACATTGGAGGGTTTGATAGGAACCTGGTGATAACTTGACTTCAAGTCAATCTTGTTGAAATATTTGCCCCCCTTGAGCTGTTCCAGAAGGTCATCAATTCGCGAGATTGGGTACCTATTTCAGACAGTGATCTTTTTCAATGCTTGATAGTCAATATAGAGTCTCCAGGTCCCATCCTTCTTCTGTAACAATACAATCAGGCTCCCACAGGTTGATGAGCTTGGCCTGATGTGCCCTTTCTGCAGTAGTTCCTGAATCTACCTCTTGATCTCATCGTTCTCCAGAATAGAGCGTTGATAGATTGGTCCATTGGGCAGCGACGCGCCTAGGTTCAGATCGATGAAGTGCTTGACTTGACAGTGCAGAGGTACCCCTATGGGTGAGGAGAAATTGTCCCTGTACTCCTCCACGATCTTGTCCATCTGTTGTTGCTGTGCAGAGGAGCCCTGCCTGGAAGCCATGGCCACAACCTTCTTCTTTCCTTGGGGGTGAATCATAAGGAAAACAAATTTCTTGGTCTGGGAAATGATATTACTGCATTTCTTTGCAATGATCAAAGAGATGGCGGTAGGCGGGGCTACCTACAGTATCCTATACAACTTATTAGCCAAAGTAATAATCACGGAGCAAGGTGTAGACTCATATACATCATGTCGCTTCCATAAGTATGGTTGTCTTAAAAATACATCAAAAACTTCAAGAGGAGCAACGCCACACAATACCTCATCCGTGAAGGTCTTGATGCTATAGGAAAGACAACACTGCTGGCTGACACAAAGATCTTGTCCTTGGTGAAGCCACCCAATGGTGTACAACTATGGATGTGTTGTAGTCTTTAGGCCCAACCGCTTCACAACTTCTACTGAAATGAGGTTCTTTTGGCTCCCGTTGTCGACAATGAACTACAATAGAGAACCCTTCACCCACATCTGTGAGTGGAAGAGGCGTTCCCCCTCCTCTGGATCTCTAGGCTCAATTTTCTGGATCTTTGTGGTGGCCACGGTGGCACTCTACTCTGCATCAATGATCTTCTTCCCTTTTTTCAGTCTCCTTATCGGGTTTTGATTTAGAGTCGGAACCTGCATTTGATTCGGAAGCCTTCAGCTCGGCCACCAGTGACTTGTTGGCCCGACACTCGTATTATGAGTGGAGCTCTTATGGAACTCACACTATTTTCCCGTGTCCTTCTTCGTCTTTGTGGTGCTTTTCTTTGCTTGCGGCTTCGAGGGGTTTTCCTAGGTAGCCCCGCCTAGGCTTGGTCCCTTGTTCTATGGTTTGGGGGTGCTTTTTCCTTGCTTTGGATTCACAAATCCATAGTCCTACTTTTTTTGTTTAAAATTATTCTCAATCTTTACAACGTACCAATATGCCATGCCAAGTGAGGAAATGTCCAGGAACTCCATCTCGTCCTGGATGTACTTGTGTAGACAGTCGCGGTACATGAGCACCAAATGCTACTCAGTATCTTTGATACCTAGCTTCGTGCGAAGGGTATGGAAAGTATTTGTGAACTCCGACACATCTTGGTCCCTTCCCTTCCATAACATGGTTGACTTTATGTATTTATCTTCATAGCTCCTTACAGGGTAATATTGTTCCTTGATGGCGTCTCAGAAAGAATTCCAAATGGGTGTAGCTAAAAATAGCAAGGGTTGACTCTCGTCCTTTTGTTCACAGTAGATTTCCCACAAGTCCTTAACATGTGGGGTGAATTTGAGAAGTGCAAACGTAATCTTTTCTCGATTGGAAGAGTCATGAACTGAAACATATCCTTCCAATAGATTTAACCATTTATCTACGATGTCTGCATTTATCAGGCCTTCGAATATGGGAATATCAAGGATAACTTGTACCTTAAAATGAGTGGCACCTCTAGAGTGGCTGTTGGATGAAGATGCATTGCTTGTGGGTAGTTGTCGAAGGATCTGGGAAAAGTTATCCATCATCACATCCCTTTGTCGCTCGAGGGCTTCCTTAAGCAACATTTTGAAAGGATCTCCTACCCCCTCATCTTTCTTTTCTTCTGCCATGGGAGGTCTTTGGGTTTTGCGAGGCTGATCCTACAATGGTTCAACTAGATCAAGCCATAACTCCTTATACCCTGACCTCATTGGGGACATGCAAACAAAAACATAGAAAGAGCAGACTGCTCTGATACTACTGATCTAAACTTAAACAGGAAGACAACAACTTACAGATATAATCATAAATGAAGAGATGCGAAAGAAAAACACTTCATTTCATCAACAAAAAAATGTTGAACTATGCTTACAAACAGAATGGAAATAAGATATCTCAGGCGATGGTAGCTTATCTCTAAGGAGAGATGTGGCGGCTACATGCCTATGAACTGTGTTACAATGAGGCTTAAAGTCCTATTTATTATTGAGAAACAATGGAAAACCCTAAACATCCAAAAACCTAACCCTATGAGATGAAGCACCAAAATTTTGGTTGGGTAAATTGGTATGCCAACTTCCGAAGGTTGTAACTTTGGCATATGATCTTTGTTGGCTATCATAATACCTCGTTTTGAGATCTCCAGGAGAAGGCCAAAAAAAAAAAAAAAAAAAAAATTGGGACGTTTTCGTTCTCTTCGTTTTCCTTAAAAACATCGTTTAGGGCCTCAAAACGGCTCTGGAAGTTTTGGACCCGAAAAACTACCCAAAATAGTAAACTATGCTGCAGTTAAGGAAACCAAAAAAAATGAAAGAGACAGTGTTGGGGGTCCAAGTGGAATAGGCAGGTGGCCACCAATATCCACTTGGATCAAGAATGTGGGCTTCGCATTGAAGGGTCTCAGTCAGGGATAGGGGGAGCAAAGAAAGAAGAAGAAGGACCTGTCAAAGTTCAAGTGCTTCAGATGTGGTGAGCTCGGTCACTACAAGTACCTAGTGTCCTCTCAGGTAGAAGGACAAGGAGGAGAAGCAGGACCAGCAGGAAGCATCAACATAGATCGATAGGTTGTCCTATAGACTAGAGGAAGACTTCACCATATTTGTTGACATACCTCTAGGAGTGAGGTGGGGAGATTTTGTGTTGTAGCCCTAGAGCACTACAGATGGGCAGGATCTTTGAGGAGGTCCGCCTCATGGATCAATAACTTGCAATGGGGTCCCACAACATTCAATATCAGGATGGATCAGTGGTAGTAGATGTAGTCAGAGGATGAGTGACACTTGTAGACTAGTAGAAGTTAGATTCTGGGGAGTGCAGTGCAGAGTTGGTAACAATGCAGTTGGCATAAAGTAGAGTCAGAAAAAACAAAGATTCCTCAGTAGAGATAGTAGTAGCTAGTAGTAGTCAGGACTCAGGAGACAGATGCATCATGCTGATCACAATTGATTCAATATTTAGGATGCTTCTTAGTTGCATTTGTTGTAGTTGCAGCAACAACAGATGAGAGGGAGTTGCAGTGAAGACGCAATGTTGACAACATTTCAGCAGGGTCAACAACAATGCATATGCAACACATATCAGAGTTGTGTAATGTTTGGTGGGCAACAACAGCTAGACATCAGCAGTGTGACGAGAGATGATGTAGAGACAGGGTGCTGCTACAGGGGGTCGTAGCACTAGAACACATTCCTCGCTAAGAGAGAGTGTGAGTTTTTGTAGCATCAGATGTGTTCTAGACTTGAAATTTTGTGAAGAGGCTAGAATACAAGAGATCTCCAAAATTGAGAAATTGTTTCTGGAAATTGTGCCTAGAAATGACTTAATTAGATTATTGGCGAGTGTTTAAATATTTTTTAAGTCTAAACTTAGGGAATATGGTTAATTAATCAAAATTAATTAATTCAAGGTGTGAATGATTTAGAAACTCACACATATCAACTTCAAGTTAATCCTATCCATCGATTAAGACTTAATCTTGGCCATTGGAGTCCCAATAGAGGATTACAAGATGAAGTCGATGGGCACTTGGAGAAGACACTTAGGCAATTCATTTTCTTGGCAGATCGATTTCCTGAGTAGCAACAGTCAATTGTCAGAGAGAGCCATTTAGGAGAATTTTGAGGTCTAAAATGGGACTCCTAACAAAAATGTACAACCAAAATAAAATTTATAAGAACCAATAGGATTCAAGATGATGATGTCAACCATGAGGGATGATTCACCATTTTTGGAGTAAAAAAGTACAAAGATTAAAAATAATAAAATAATAAAACTTTTTCTTCAACTCGTGTTTTCAACTTATCCCCTAAGTTTTTACTCAAATTTTGAGTGAGAGTACTTATTGGATGCAAAATTTAATTCCCCATCCAAGGAGTACTCATGTTGCATACTTTTGATAGACCCTACTACATGAAAAATGAGAATTACGTGAAAACATGTGATTGCAATCACATTTTTCACATGTTTATCTATTTTCGTGTAGCAGGGTCCATCGAAAGTATGAAACATGGGTACTCCTTGGACGAAGAATCAAATTCTGCATCCAACAAGTGTTTCCACTCGAAATTTGAGTAAACTCGTAGGGATATAAGTTGAAAAAATAGTTTTGTCCTTTTTCCCTCTAAAATTTGATGATGTAATCTAATCTTCTTTTATTATTTCCACTATTATTTTATAATTTCCTTAGGAGACCCATTTTAGACCTCAAAATTCCCCTAATGGCTAGTGAGATTGAAGAAGTGAGTGAGGGGCAAGAATAGTGATTTGGAGGAAAGGTTTTCTAGATTCGGAGAGGCAGCAACAAGAGAGTTGAATTGTCCTAGAGAGGTAGCGCTAAGGGGCAGCACAGTTGCTTTAGCAAAGGTAGTTCGATTTGGAAGAAGGAAAAATGTTCTTAGTTCCAAAGGCTACGAATAAGTCTCAAAGGGTTGGATAGGTGATTTCCTCAGCATCTAGAGGTAGAACAACTCAGAGCCCAGTTCGAAGAAATTCGTCTAGGCAGTTACACAAAGTAGCACAGAGGCTAACGCAGAGCTCCATGAGGCCGAGTTTTGATAGGGAAAGCCGAGCCAGATATTTCCTGTGGGAGAAGGGTAATTCCCTTCAATATTTTGCTCAAAGTTTCTTGTTGTTTGGATTGCTAGTTGGGCTTCCATAGATGTACTCAGATTTCATTGTTGCATAATAAAATAAAATCCTCACTGCTGAACCGGTTTTCACAAGTTGGGTTTTTCGGGGACTTCTATCCAAAAACAACTGTGTTATTTTATGTGTGTGTGGTAGAATTGTTTCCATTGTTTATTCTTCTGCAGTTTTATTTGTGTAGGTTGCAGTGTGAGTTATCAATATTTGCAATAGGAATCAATAAATAAATTGTTAAATTAAATTAACAATTAGGAGAATATTTTCCAGTTGTTGCAATAGGATTTAGGATGCCGAAATTTCACACCGATTAATAACAATATTTCGATCTAGATGCAGCAACAGGAACTCGACCTTGATGCATCACTTCTACCATTCAACGAATAACCTAGTAAATTCACATGTGTGCGAGAGAAACAACCCAAAAACTTTGATTTCCTTCAGAAAATATCCTTCTATTTCTTTTGCAATTTCGTATTCTTTTTCTTACTTCTCTTGGATATCGATCTTGTATGAGTGATACTCCAAATGAATCAAACTGCACTTATATATGTACCCTTTTATGTGGGTCGAATTACCCTCATGTAGGCCGACTTGATCAGGTAAGGGCCAACTTGGTGTGCAGGTGACAAATGACTTATTTTACTCAATAATATTTTTTTTACTTTATTCAAAAGCCCAAGAAGGGTCTCATTAAATGGAAAATGACTCTAATGAATTAATATAAAACCTAGAAGTCCTTAATGGGGAGTTTGACCTAAAACATGACGACCCAAGCATGAAACCCATGCTTTAATAAGTCATAATAATAATAATAATAATAAAGTATTTTTCTTTCTTTTGACAAATACATTTCATTATTACTCAAATACAATTATGAACACTGAACCTAGTTACATTCTTCAACATACTGGGGGTGAGATCAATGCCCACTAATCGTAAAAGCTCCTACCAAAATGATCCCATGAAACGACTTTCCTTGTCACTAACTATGGCCTTGGGAAGGCCATGCAAATAGAATACCTCTATGAAAATTAGCTTCGCTACTTGTGAAGCAGAGTACCAGGCTGGAATAGTAAAGAAGTGTGCATACTTGGTCAACTAATCCACCACCACATACATACAGTCTTTGCCCTGCACCATGGGAAGCCTTGTGATAAGTCCATAGAGATGTTTTCCCATTTCCCCTCTGAAAATTAGCTTCGCTACTTGTGAAGCAGAGTACCAGGTTGGAATAGTGAAGAAGTGTGCATACTCAGTCAATTGATCCACCACCACATACATACAGTCTCTGCCCTGCACCATGGGAAGCCCTGTGATAAATCCATAGAGATGTTTTCCCATTTCCCCTCAAGAATGGGAAGTGGTTGTAATAATCCAACCAGATAGGTCAACTCTCCCTTGTTCCTCTCACAAGCCTCACACTCCTACACATGTCTCAATATATCCCCCTTGAGGCCCTTCCACGTGAACCATTCTCTCAATGTCCTGTATGTTTTCAAGAGCCCCTAGTGTCTTGACAATGGGGAGCCATGGACTGCATGGAGAATATTATATCTCAATGGTGAATCTGACACCAAGAATATGCGTCCCTTGTAGTAGATGACATTAGCCATTGTTAGTGTCAGTATTTGCATACTGCCATCAGTGATCAAAACTCCTCTTTTATCTCATATTAGGGTCCCATTTTGAAATTTTTGTCATTCCACCTAGGTCCTTATTTAAAATTTTATTCACTGATGGTAGCCCTAGTAAAAAAACCTCACTCACCTACACTCCATCTACCTCTTTTGACCTTTTCCCATGTCCATTCCTCTCATTTCCCTCTCCCAGGGTTTTCGAGGACTTTTTTCTTAGTTTCATGACCTCCAGGGTTAAATCATCATCAAAACTTGTATCTTGATGCTCTTATGCCTTCCCATATCCTTAATATACCTTCCTAAACACTTCCCATCACTCTTATCCCTCAAAATCATCATTTTTCTACAAACCCTAACCTATTGCTACATTTTTGACACTTTTCTAGACTAGGTATGTGTTTCGCCCTTTTGTACCCCTTCCCCTCACTTAATCCTTAAGATTCTAGTTTCCCTTACTTCCTAACATCCCTCCCTACCTCCCAAAATTTTCCTCAGAATTTAGAAGCCCCATATCCCCTTTATTTCCCTTCATTCCTATAAATTTCTCAAATCTCCTATTTTGCCTACACTAAACCCTAATTTTCTCTCCCACTGAGCTAGGGTTGGCTATGGAATTAGAGACATATGACCAGAGGAGGCCTAAGGGAGGTCATTTCAACAAGTATGAGGCCATTCCAACTCATAAACATCATGTCTCCATCATTTTTCAAGAAGTCATTCCAATGGACAAATCATTTGCCACATATAGGGCTAGTTATGCTTCAAAGTATGTTTCCAACCAAACATAGATGCATTTTACAAAAGTGAGAGAATTTTTCATCCATCATAGTCCAAGGATGAAAAACTTCATTTAGTTTTTACACAGTTGTTATGGTTTTGGAGAAATGTCAAACATACAGTTCCTACAAGAGAGTTGCTGCACTTCTGTAGTGACCTTGGAAAAATTAATTTTTCTCCTAGTTGGAGTGTCCAAATGACTTTCTTGATGAGTCAAATGATAACTAAACGGAAAGAGCTTTCCCATGCGCTACCATGATCTCAATATGTAGTTGAGGAAGACCTCCAAAAGTTTCATGCAATATCACACTTCATTTTTGTACCCTCATTCTACACTTTTTGACCATTCTTGGGAGAATGAACTTTTTGAGGGTCAAATCAAGTCCATTTTGAAAAATAATGGCATATTTGAAAACTATACAGGATACGCTTTCCAACGAGCTATCCTTGGCTCAATTTGGACACCGATCATGTAGGAAAAAGTGGGTCTGAAGATGGAGCTGCTCATTTGACACAGGCGCTGCGCGTTTGACCAGTTGCCTAATGTTTCATTGTTTTTCTCCAGATTTGATTTTCCTCTTGGGAAATCAACTTTTTACTGATGCAATTGATCATGTAAATAGACTCTATGAGGTGTAATGAATCATTTCATTGTTATTAGGGATGAGTTACTTTGACCACCCAACACTTTAGCTATCAGTTCATATTTTGGTGGAACTGCTCGTCCTCTCATGGGTTCAACCCCTGATGGCTGGGAGGAGTTTGTTTGAGGCCTATATCTTGTATTCTTCAGTCTTTTCAAAGTTTGGACTTAATTGGATGTTTTACTAATTATCAGAGACACTATTGTATCATATTTTGGCTCGTATTAATAGATGAGTTGCAGTTATTTCCTTGGGATACTTGTGGTATGAATATTTGTCATTGTTTCTTCTATTGTCTCATATGTTTGAATTTGTTTTTTAATTCTGGCAATCATTTCATGTCTATTTTGTGATAGTTTTTGTTATTCTCTTAACCTGCAAATGATACCCAAATATAGAATATGCGAAGAAAAGATACCCAGAACACAGAATATGCGAAGAAAAGATACCCAGAACATAGAATAGCAATGATTTTATTATTCAGAGTAATGTTCACTTGCCTCTTTGAGGGGACAACCTCCTATAGAGCAGAGCTAGATTACAAAATAAGACACGATGCTCCTCGCAGGGAGTCTCTATCCTTTATATATGACTCATACATGCAATACCACGGGCCAATACCGTGGTATTACTAATACCATCTATCTAATACTACGGCCCATTTGTAGCTAACTGTGGTTCCGTTATTAATTGCGGATTAACCACTTACAATTATTAATATGGGCTTTATTGACTCTTGACTATGACGTGGTCCCATTACATAGATAAGGGGGTTAGGGTGGGACCCTAACATGCCCACCCCCTTAAGACTAACCTTGTCCTCAAGGCTGAAGCTGCGGAAACTGCTGCAGAATAGTGGCTGGCTCCCAAGTTGCATCTTCTGGAGAGGTGTCTTTCCATTTGACTAGGACTTCTTTAATCATGCGGCCGTGCAGTTGCTTGACTCGTGTGTCGAGGACCTGTTCTGGTTGAAGCCAGATGGATCCTTCTTCGTCCAATTCCGGTAGACTAGTCTGAATTCTGCAATTGTTCCCAATCACTTTCTTAAGGCATGAGACATGAAAAATGGATGGATTTTTGCAGTATGTGGCAAAGCCAACTTGTAGGCCACTTCTCCAATGCGTTGAAGTACTTGATATGGTCCGTAGAATTTGGGAGAGAGTTTCTGACATCCCTTTTCTTTGAGTGATGTTTGCTTATATGGTTGGAGCCGTAAAAAGACCTGATCCCCTTCTTGAAATTGGCGCTCTAAGCGATGCTGGTCTACCTGTTGCTTCATGCGGTTCTGAGCTTGGTGAAGATTCTCTCGAAGATGGGCTAGCATAGTTGCGCGGTGTTGTAGGAGTTGATCCACTACCTGTACTTTTGAGCAGCCCTTGAGATATGAAGTAGGTGAAGGCGGGAGTTGACCATATACTGCTTCATATGGAGTCATTTTGGTGGTGGCATGATAGTTGGTGTTATACCACCATTCTGCCAGAGGTAGCCATTGTACCCAAAGGTGTTGTTTTTCTGAAGTAAAACTCCTAAGGTAGGTTTCTAGACATTTTTTGACTGCTTCAGTTTGACCATCTATTTGCGGATGGTAGGAAGTATTGAGTTTTAGTTGAGTGCCTTGTATTCTGAAGAGTTCCTGCCAAAAATTGCTGGTGA
>APFE031727256.1:0-79726 GCA_000404065.3 Pinus taeda | reverse complement strand
TTCAAATGTCTAGTTAGAAAGCCAAGAATGATGATGATGATGGCATCAAAGAAGAAGAAAAGAGGACTAGACGTCCTTGCAGAAGCCTCAGAGCATGTGGATTAGAGGGAAATAACTCAATTTTGGTTGCATGAGGACATGCAACACCTTCACAGTGGGGGTATGTTGAGCCTCAAACCCGCGCCTTCCTGTACACCCTCTTAGCCTTCTTTCTCCACTCACTTCATTCACCCAGTTGTTAAATCATTGCATTATAGTCTAAAAAGGACTTTTTATATGGTTTTCTGACTATACTTATGACTGTTGTTTGGTTTAGTTTTGTTTCATGCAACTGCGGAAACTTGTTAGTTTCCGCAACCAGCACAGGATTCCGCAGCTATTTTGTTAAAACCTTGCTACAATCCTTGAAGAAACGAGCTACATGGGCAAGCTCCAGGTGCAGTACATGACGTGTCCCTTCAAATCGGCCAAATCATCCATGGGAGGCCACGGTCAACCAAAGTCAAAGACAAGGCCAACCAAAGAGTTCAGCGGTGGCACGTCACTGTTTTGGGCACGTGAATGATACGTGTCACAGTCCTTAGCTCACGAAGGCACCAGCGCACCTGGAGATCGTTCCTGAGACCTGAATCTAATAGCCAACCACTCCGAAGATTTAAGAAACATGATGACAGTTACACTAGATCTCGGCTGAAGGGATCTACGTGTCTTTAGCAACGCAGTTAATAGCATATAAGTTTGTTAATTAGCTTTAGTATTTTGGCATTATAAATAACACGTCGTTGAACGCTGTGAAAAAGATTTTGGATATGTATGAATTCTGAACTATTTATGTGATTCCGAACTGCTGGTTATCTTATCACCCCACTGTTTTATATGCTGCTGTTTTAATACATGAGATGACTTTTCTGAGTTCAGCCGTGTGATTATTTGTTGATTGGCTGAAGTGGCAGAGGACCCCTGCACGCTGAAGCCTTGTAAAGTGTTCATTTAGTTTTATTATGTCTTTTTTGTTTTTATCATTAGCTTGTACATAATATACTGTTTGATGTTTCTCCTGTTTATATTTTCTCTTTGTTTTCTTATAGCTGTCAACTGATCAGTGCTTTTCTGCAGGTTTTCTTAGGCAGCCCGGGCAATTTTTCATCTTTTTGATAACTATTGGCATATGAGATCATCTTGTCCTTCCTGCTAACTTTCATTTCTGAAGTTTAAATTCAGCATTGTCCTTTTCAAGTTGTGAATTGCTTATTTCTTTCTCTGCTATGTAGATATCATACTGCTCACCAATTTATGATTTCTTTCTATGGTCAAGTGACTCTATCAGCAAGAAATCAGAATATTACTAACTGTAGTGTGATTTAGTTGTCATATTGCTTACTCGATGGTTGCTTCCACAAGTAGATGGCTGATGGTAAAGGACAGAAGAGTTTCAAGTAGTGTGACTTTTCTTTTATGCAATTTAATTTCTTGTCATTTAGATATCATATTGCTTGACTTGTTCATGATTACTTCCCCAAGGTAGATTGAGCTGAAGGGTAAAGGATTTGAAGAGTTCCAGTAGTGTTATTAGTTTCTTTTATGCAATTTACTTTCTTGCCATTTAGATATCATATTGCTTGACTTGTTCATGATTACTTCCCACAAAGTAGATTGAGCTGAAGGGTAAAAGAATCTGAAGAATTTAAGTAGTGTGAATTAGTTTCTTTGCTTTAAGTTTGAGTTGTTTTTAGTCTTTACTTTCTTTTCATTTCGGCAGCAAGGATACTGGGCCATTGTCATTAGTTCATTATTTGATGCATTTATTTTGTCTTAAGAATTGATTTCATTTTAGTTATTTTAAAACTTTCTTTTGAGCACTTTCAAGTTTAGAAACCATAACCGTCTACACTCCATACTTCACTTTCATCCTCGCCATCACACATTAGGGAAAAATAAATTAAAAAAAATCTCAAAACGACAAAAGACTAAGGAAATGGTTATCTAGTAAATATAGTACACTCCACTTCGTCAGTTTACGAACCCCGGGTTGACATTTTAAATAGCAATTTAGATCACACTAAATTGACCAAACAAGTGCAACATATGCTTTCATAGTGAACACAAGAAGCACATACGAAGCAAAGACTTCGAGCATAACCAGAACATGGTCGCAAGCATGAAGAAACTTGAATGAAATGAACAAGCAAGGCGGATGTGAGGACTCACATGAGCTCACGGAGTGAACCTGCGTGTGTGAAGACATCAAGTGAAACTCTTAAGGGAGGCTCTGACATTGGTGTAGGCGAAAATTTTGGAGGGTGGTTGTAGCTTCTACAACAGTTGGCAATACACTGGTAGAACTATAGCTTCTCTGTTTCAGTTCATTACTAGCACAGGGCCTTGGTCTTTCGGGGAGTATTGAATCGTTGTGCGGGTTACTTTAGCTTACCCACTTACCCCATGGACATACATGGTTCACCCTTTTCCAACTCAGTCAAACACATTCAAAAGTTCAGCTTAGATCTCAATGTTTCGAATCAGGGAAGGGTAGTTTAGTTCGCGAGTTGAAGATTCTCAGAGTATAAGTTTTCATCTCTGGTGTTTCTCCACTGCCAGCAGGCCTGGACAGTTCCCCGATGGAGTCACAGAGGAACACACACATTGCTCCACCACAAACGAGCCTAGTCAATACTCTGGTGGAGTTGCATGCTTCACCTTTCTGCGCAGGAAGCCTTTCTCTTCTTTCACCTTTGTATTTTGCAAGAGGATTGTGCATAGGAACTTATTTATTTTGGGGTGGAGGAGGGATCCTGACTTATTAAGAGTAGAAGAGGTTGTTCCTTCAGAGAAGCATGTAAGACCTCTGACATAGGTTTTCTCTTTTAGATTCCCCCCTTCTCCATTTCTACTAGTTGGATGAACTTGAACACACAGAGCAGAAGGATGAGTATAGGCATGGGGCTTCCCAGTGTGGACATAGGTTCACGGTTGGATCAAAAATTCCCTTGCAGGCGGTTCGTATTTTCCGTCAAGACTTCATCAGCCGAAGGTTGCAACCCAACACAGAGAAGGCAAACACAAGACTGGCCAAGTGCTGTAGTGTCACGAGTTTTCATCAAATTTCAGCCACACACTCTATTCAAAATCTAGAACATATAGTTGGCAACACTTATTTCCAAAAAAACAAATAGTAATATACCAAGCATACAAAAAAACATAAACAAAAATAGTAAGCAAAGAAAACAAAGTGAAAACAACAAAAAGCAAGCAAAACAACCAAGACAACAAGCAAACAATCATGCAAACTAGAAAGCAAATACAAGTGAAAAAGCAAACACTACTCCTAATCCTAAGCTAACGGTGCATGTGCCATCTCACATGAGGTGATACTTCCAATGCAACCACTTGCTTATTGGTTGACCCATGTTGGTGAAGGAATGTCTCGTGAACAAGACAACTATGCGAACCAACAAACAAGAAAGATATAACAGTGAAGACAAACACACTCCGAGTTTACGAGCGACCACAGAACAAAGATGAGTGAACGTGCACGACATGCACTCTATTGAGATGCTATGGTGTTGTGCTACACTACATGAAGATGTTGAGTGTGTTCATTCTCTTGACTGTGACGTGCAAACAAAAGTGAAAATGGTAGGTCATTTATGTTGTGCATGTGTGCTTTCTGTGTAAGATTCCTCCAACTCATGAGCGATGGGATCATGTAGCTCGAGTGGAGGAAGTGAAATATGGGTGTTTGGTTGATCTTCAATGCAAAGTAGAGAATGATGAGGAGCCTTGAGTGTTTAAAAATTTCCTGACTATAAGTGAAACCAACCTCAGGATAGTTAGGGCCTGACATAACCATCAACTCGGGTTGAAGTGCCTCGACAGTCTGTGGGGTTTCGACTTCATTGATAGATAGATCATCATAGACTAGTGCCTTGGACAGATTGACAACCATTGAATCAACATTGTGATCAGATGAGGAAGTTGATAGATCATGACAACCAAGATCGGAAAATTCAAGATGATTGTCAGCATCCTCATGATTTGATGAATTAGGCAAAGGGGTAGATGAGAAGCAAAGATGTTCACACTTTGTGTTTTCAAGAAAGATAAACGACAATTTGAATGGATTTTCTAAGGAAGATGTGTCCTCTCCGCACTATAATGACAGATTGACATCCAAGGTGTCTTGTGAATGATCGGAAATAGAAACATCCGGAAATGGGTTTCCATAAAGGAAATCAGCGGTGGAAAAATCACAAGAGATGTCAAGATGAAGTAGATGAGGCGTAGCTGGAAGGGAGTCATCCTTCACCATGAGTTCTTCTTTAGATTCCCGCACACACTCATCATTCATGCTGCTGCTGGAGTGCACCTCGAGCTACAATGCTACTGGGTGATGGATGTCTTCATGGTGTATCATAGCTTCGCCTCCGCATGGTGAAGTGCGCGGAGTCTTCGATGCTCTTTGGTTCACTTGATGAAGCTTTAGCATGTTGTTCCTTGCTTGCATGCTGGAAGGCTTGACATGTTCATCTATTCGCGAAGGTGCATGTTCGTCGCGTTCATCTGTGTCACATGCTTTGTTTGTTCATCCATTGGTGAAATTGTCCTTCTGAATGTGCTCCCTTCGTTCATCCCATTTGTCGTCTTGCTATGTTTGTTGGTGTAGATGTACCTGCAGTCACTCATGACGAGACGACGTCAAATCCAAAACCTACTAATCTACCATGGCATATGATCATTTCGGATGTAGGTAATCGGGAGAGGCGACAATGTTGTGAAGTGGGATAATGGCTTCGGGCACTATTGATGAAAACTCTGCAAGAGTGACTTAGTGATGGAGATGGGAAATTTTAGCCAACAGTGACTGCGTGCAAGGTCTAGCTCGGTCGGGAGGTAAAATTGCGCAAATTTTGGGAGGGACAGTTTGGGCTGCTTGAAGGAAAGGTAGGCATGCTATGCACATTTTTCGGAAAAAATGAGTAGCGGGGGCTGGACAACCATATTTGCGCAATTTTGCAGAGGAACGGGCAGGACTGCATGAATGGTCAGCAGGAAAAAATTGCGTAGTTTTTGGGAGGAACTGCATAGGAGACTAGCAGCCAAAACTTCCCAATTCGCAGAGGGAATTGGTAGTTAGATGCTCAGTCACTCGCAACAAAAACTGCGCAATTCCTGAAGGGAACTGGCAGTTTGCTGCTAGGAGATGCTGGCAGGGAAATTGCACTAAAGCTGGTAAGCTGACTTGCTGATCATCTCTGTGCAATTTCTGAGCTGAGCGGACAGATGGGCAACAGAAGGCCTGCTCATGAAAACTGCACAATTTCTTAGATAACAGCCGGTTGACTGTCCAGATGACTGACTGGGAAAACTGTGCAATTTTTTGAAGGAGACAGGGACGGGCACTTGGTGTCTATCCGACCTGTCTGCACAATTTCCTTAGTTAGTTGAGTGAGTGAGGTCAGTGGCCTCTACGCAATTTTTGAACGGAGTTAGTCCCGGGATGACTACCTGGTTCGATTGTTCGGGTGGTCAACATGGAAGTTGATTGAACTGCTTGTGGGCAATGCAGCTTGAAAAGACTAGCTTCGTGCTTTTGCGCTGTTCTGGTCGATAGTCGATCAAGTAGATGGCAGGGTGATGGTTTGGATGTCAAAGGGGAGTCTGGTCATCAAGACTTCAACAAAAATGACTAAGTGCGTGAATAATTGAAAGATGTATAGGTGCTCATGCAAACACACACTCACATGAATCGACGACAAAACGACTCAAACCATCCAGACACACATGTTCAACATGATTGACCAATGGTGCAAGTGAAAAGCGTGACACTTGTGATTAACCATTCATTGATCAAGAAGAAGCTTGCATGACAGTGAACGTGACTCTGTATGCGAGTGCAACAGACGCTTTCATAGCGAACATAATAAGCACATACGAAGCGAAGACTTCGAGCATAACCAAAACATGGTCGCAAGCATGACTTAGACACCAGCATGTAGAAACTTGAATGAAATGAACAGGCCAGGAGAATGCGAGGACTCACACAAGCTCACGAAGTGAACCCACGTGTGTGCTATCATCAAGTGAAACTCTCAAGGGATGCTCCGAAATTGGTGCAAGCCAAAATTTTGGAGGGTGGTTGTAGCCGCTACAACACCTCATTTTCAAAATTTTGATGGTTAAAAACCTCAATTTTTTTAAGCGTTAAATGCCAATACTACATCCTGTTTATCCATCACTATATCATTTTCTTTATAATTGATTATTTGTCAAACTTATCCTAATCTAAAATTACTATATTTCCAGCATAGATCCATATAAATCAAATTTCTGCCTTCAAAACCCTAATATACCATCCAAATTTGTGGGAAGGAAAAAGTATTATGGATGTCTTGAGTTTTACCATAATGAAGGAGTTTTATAGTGTCTTGTGATTATAAAGAAGCAAGGTTCAAATAATCTACAAGACTCTCTCCTAAAGATGCACTATATTTTGTAAAACCCCAAGTAGCAATTTCAGAGTTGAGTTATGATGAGGAATGTGTTTTAAGCCTACAAGAAGATTTTGTTTTGAAGACTATAAGTATGATATGTCCTCTTGAGAAAAATGACTTTAGGAAAAAGTAATTTTTTTTGGGGAAAACATGAAGAGACTCTATAGCCCTTATAGAAGTATGCTTAGTTTTGAAACATAAGTTCATCCTATTTTGCAATAAAGGTATTGCAATTTTAAAAGAGGAAAAGTTTCCAAAAGTGGTAGTCTTCATAATTGATGAAACATAGTGAAAATGAGCTATAAAGAGTCCTCGGATTTCAGACTAATAGTAGTCTACTTTTGAAGAGGGAAAAGTATTGTTTTCGAAATAAATAACACTCCATTTTTGAAATGAAAAATGCTCAATTTGTTAAAGAAGAATAGTTCTTTATGTTTTTGAAGTGGAAGAGTGCTCAATTTCAAGAGAAAAGTGCTTTGTTTCAAAGAGGAAAATGTGATGTTAAGTGTGCAGTGTTTTGAAGAGGAAAATGTCTTGTATCCAAAAGGAGATGATGCCTATGTAGTGAAGAGGAAAGTATCTTGTATTCCGAAGAATTAGTGCCCTATTTTTGAGAAGGAAAACTTCAGCTTTCAAGAAGGATGAATGCTTTGATTTCAAGAAGATATATGCTTTGTTTTAAAAGAGGTGATATTATATAGGTTAGCAAGGGAAACACTCAATTTTGAATTGGAAATATTTTATGAAAATGACCATGAATACGATGAAGGATACTACTCTAGTTGGAATATCACCTACATAAGTGCTATGAAAATGCTATATATGCAATGAGATATGACTTATAAAATTGTTGTTAAAAAATTGTAATAAAAAATAGTCACCTACAAGAAGGAATAATCACCCACAATACTATATTTTAAACTATTTTTTAAAAATAAAATGTCATCTATAGGAGTGTAAATGAAGTGATAAAAGTGCTCATCAAAATTCTATTCTTGAAACTAAGAAAAGGTGGTATGTAATGAAGGTTTGATGCAGTAAAGCATTACTTTGTGAGGCAAATGGAAACAAAGTTTCCACCAACAACAATTGAAAAATTACTTGCACCTACATGCAATGAAAAAAAAAATTCACAATAGCCACCTACAACAAAATCATTGCCACCTACAACAATCATGATAAAATAAGGTGGTTATTTTGTCTCATTTGAAGCTGAGTTCAAAATAGATTTGCATTGAGAGGGTTATAATGGTTTAATTACAAAATGAGTTGAGTGTTATCATTGTTGAAAATGAAAAACGAAGTTGAGTCATTATGATTCAAAATTTTGAAACAACAATCATCCTATATGCTTCCCATTTCAAACAAAAGAAATTAAATGTAAATCAAAATTAAATGTAAATCAATTTGCTTGTTTGAACGAGAAAGGGCGACAATGTGAAGGTGAATGGTACAAGGGCCTGAGCTTAGTGATTTTGACTCTACTCCATCATTCAATGCAGTTTAAAATTCTATTGATATCATAATCCCAAATGCCATAGTCTAAACACACTGTTTTTTTCTCTGAAAATCACATAAATTTCGGCAAGATTTGATTAATCCAGGGTACAACTATCAAACTTCAAGATTTTGGGTGCCCTAGAAGTTTTTGATGGTGCTGAATCCATTTCTACCATCAAAAACATGATTCAAACATTGCAACTGCAAAATTTTGTAATTTTTTTTGCCCTGATTCTGACTGCTTTTGACCATCTAGATAATTCCTCTACCTAGGTATCCTTCTTCATCCCAAATTACAAGGTGAATGTAGGTTAGAATTAACTTTATATTTGCATTGATTATTCCTCCGCAAAATCATATTTAAATCAATTTAGCTACAACACAGGGGATTTCCATCTCACGTAGATATTATGCCATGGAGGTAGCAAGTAAAAGGATGTGTTTCAAATTTGTGAAAGGGAGACTTGAGCACGAGATACTAGAAATTCACGACAAAGCTTCAGCGCTTTCTCATAAATTGTGCATCAAGGTTTACACATCAAAATTGTGGAACAATTGCGTATCAAAGTGTATTGTCAAAGCTCATATTTCTTTGGAAAAACTCAAGTAGCAAGTGGCATATTGATCTGTCGACCAAATTGTGTATTTAGTTGAGTAGTGTATCAAGTACACATAAAATTAACACAAGCAACAAAGAACTATATTAAATTGGTGGTGTTCAAGGGAAAGTGGACTTAAAGTGTGAAAAGGTATGAGTAAATTTTAGTACCATGTTTCTTTAAAAAAATTCACAACAAACACACACTAAAATTCTCCTTGTTTTAAGAGACTACAAACTTACAAAAAAACTAAAGAAAAGTGTCAAGTTTTAGGTGAAGAAATTTTCAAGTTTAGTGTGAAATTGGATAATGTATGAATTTTCCTTTGCAAGAACTATTAAAGAAAGACAAGATTTTTCAAGGACACACCATGTTTCCTTTACACGACACGTCTTTGAGTCATTTCAATATTTTTTTGAGGACACTCGTTGAATTTTTACAGAGCCAAGAAAGAGAAGTGATTGATTTTTTACAAGGCAAGGTTTATATAAATCCACCATTTCACAGTTACAAAGTTATTAAGAGAGGAGGTAAGAGCCAAAAATTTAGCTAGGGCTCTTAATTAAACTAGGGCTCTTAATAATGAATCCAAAATTAAACTAATGTGCAAGTTATTTCTACACATACCTTAAATTAAATGGTACTTCTACCATTAAACACATGTCAATGCCACCAATGGTGGACTTCCCTCCAATCCTAATGAATCTATATTTATCAAGAACAACTATTAATCAAAGTAAATGGTTCAACCTAAAGGTAAGAGCCAACTATTTAAATTTTAAAGTAATTTTTTTTTTTAAGCTAGGGATCTCATAAATATTAAACCCTTTAGCTATATATATGAGTATAAGCCATAAAGGTTTGAAGCTTATAAATATAGTAAGGAAACTCTCAATTTACTTTAGTAAGCATAATGGCTACAATTATTCAACATATTTAAGGGACATAACAATGCAATAACTAAAATGTTTGCAAGTACTTTTAATGGATTTATGGCCAAAATTGGGAACTTAGAGTTGCACTTTTTAGAGGACAATATTGATTAAACTAGAGGTTTACTTCAAGAAAGGGAAAAGTGGTTTAAGAATGCACAAACAAAAGATAAAATATGGGTTTGATTCCTCAAACACTCTAGGAAATCAACAAAATGGACTTATGGGGTCCCAAGAGAGTGGCTACTACATCCTTGGGATAAAATAACGATTGGAATTATAAAATACATCAAGTGTGAAAGTAGATACAAAATTATATTTTTATATCACATTAGATTGATGCACCATATCATTGAAGCCAAACCCATTATTTTCCATTCTATCTTCTCAAGAGTCTTACTAGGATGGCTGGGAATGTTCAAAAGCAAACACTATAAAGGGAATGAGAATATATCATTATGGTTTAATCCAAATGATATTCCAAGATGAACTCCACAAAATCAATGGAAATTGGAAGGAATTCCTCATTGAGAATCATTTCATTGGAAAAGGTAGAGATAAAGGGGAGATCGAGATAGAAGCATAAGAAGTGGAGAGAACTTCCCCACTCCAGTCCGTTAATAGGACATAAAGAAAACCAAGACAACCTACAGTGGATAGAAGAATGAAAAGGGCTATGTCTAGGCAACAAGAAAAACAAAATGAGAGACAAGATGAATATGAGCAAACCATTGCTCAATTTCCAAAAATACCAAGAACAAAACATCCTCCAACTAGTGCATCCAATTAGCAAATATACTTAGGACAAAAATATCTAAAAAAGAAGATAAAAAGAATAGAATCTCAATAAACTCATCAAAAAGTAGTTTATAAGGAGCTTTATGAAATCCTCCATGAAAAGGATGATGCTAGTTATGAGAAATATGATGTCATTCACGATGAATATGATATAATCCATGAAAAATAATATGAAGAGCCATAGGAACAATATGAGAAGCCACAAGCATAAGTGCATTTTGAAAAAAAAGAAAAAAAATTAACTTGAAGAAGTTGTGAACTTTGGAGATGAATAAAATCTCGAGGAAGAGTTAGCAAAAATAATTGAATAAGGAACTCAAAGTAAGGCTTCTACCATTCAAAGCAAAAGAAAGAAAAGAAAATTGAAAAGGTGATGAAACAAATAGAAGAGATGGAAGCCTTAGAAAGGTATATGAAATAAAAAAATCAAATTTGGAAGAACTAAGTAAAATGATCATAAATGAAAATGAAAGATTGAAGAAAGAGAATAGGAAGCTCAAGAAACACAATATTTTGATATCAAAACAAGCATATAAGTGGTTTCAATAGGAAAAAGGCAGTAAGAGTAAAAAATCAAAGTTTGAGAGCGAAACTACTTACACAATAGAGACAACAACAAGAAGAATATAGTAGCCTAACACAATCCAATATATATATCCTCCAAAGGGTAATACAAGATGTAGAAGATCCATGAACAATTTTAGTTGCATCAGGACATGCAAGATCTCCACTTCGAGGGAGATGTTGGGTGCATTTTTTATGGCTATTTATGCTTATCCTAAACCCTAAATTTGACTTAATATACCCACCTTATAATTTAGTTTTCCTGTTTTATCTTCATTTTAGACCCAAAATCCATGTAAAATTTATACATAGTCATGCTCTTATGAATTATGAATTTTTGATGAAATTTTTTCATTAAAGATAATCTAACCAAGAAATTTACCTCAATTGTTTTGCAAATGGTCATTCATTTGAATATATGCATGACAATTGGGAAACATCCAAGAGATGGGTTTTGTTCCTTGCGACTCAGAAATGGATACAAACCTATTCTCTTCTCGAAAATAAACATGTGCATGCCCGATCAACATGGTCAGCTTTGAGGAAAATCCCTTGTTTTGAGCTAAAATAGAATATATTTTAGTTTTTTAGGGATTAAATTATATTTCAAGGGCCTAAAAGGGTGGAATTTGACCCAAATGGATTCTAAAAATATTATTTTACTTTATTGCATGAGAAATCATAGCATATTCACTTTTAAGAATTTTTATAAAGGCACAAAATGTATGAAGATTTAACAAAACTTTTGTATTTTTTATAGCTTGTTTTGAGAGCTTTTGTATCAAGCTTCTAAGATCAATTTTGTAGTCTTATGAATTTTCCATTAAAAAAATGAAGTGTTTTGAATTGTTGTAGCTGATAGTCTTCAATAGGTGTGCTTTCTTGAAGGCCCCCCCATAGTCAACTCATGCACTTAGTACTTTTGTTGTACATCAAGGGTGTTTTGATATATTTCGTTATTATTTTAATGCTATCATATCTTTTCTTTCATGTAATTTCTGAAGACATATTAGACATACTCATACTTCTCTTTTGATATGCTTAAAACTATCCATAACTAGATTTTAAATCTTGTTGGCTACACTTTCTTTTTTGACTCATTATATTAATTCAATTTGTTGTTCATACTCATTTGGGTTATTGTATTTTCTATTGATATCTTTCATTGTTCATAATAAACAATATCATAGGAGAAAGTGATGTGAATGTGATCATCTTATTGTTGAACTAACAGTTAGGAGTGATCCTCTCTTCTTCTTTCTAAAGAGAAAAAGCCCTAATTCATGCTTGATTCCTTAAATTACCATTTCCTTGTGACATCTTAGTTTTGTTATGCTTTTGTAGATCAGATCATGCTTTCATAAATTAGACATTGAATGTAATCTGTTGGGTGTTGTACAAGACTAAGAGTGATCACCAAATTTGGAAAGGCCTTAGTACATGCAAGTCCCTTAGATTGGACTATTTCTATCATTGTCTTCATTTCTTGTGAATTTCCCTTCCAAAATATTTCATTTCAATATGGATGATATCATTAAAACCAACAATACATGACAATGTACAAGATATGGACTCAACCATTATAACCTTAGGAAACCAAGAAAGGTTATAACGTCTAGGACACCGATGCATGCCTAATCATTCAACTGGTTTTGGGTATATGTGTGTTTTATTTTCAACGAAGTGTGAATAAATTGGTTTGGTCTTAAAGTTTTGTCTCGTGCTTTTTGATCTTATTCCATTGATTCTTGTAGATATAGGATTTTAGATCTAAGCAATTAACTAGCATGTAGTTATAACACTTAGTCATAATCTAGATTTCATTTTCATAGGTTATAATCAACCTAGTCTAAATTCTTTACATATTGTAATGTGCCTCTAAGTATATGGTTACCCAGATTGATATAAATTTCTTGTCCTCATCTATGCCCTAGATTAGCCTGACACATGTAACTTAGATAAAACTCTCTCTGCATTAGAATTTTCAAAATACCTTAGTAATACATTGTCATAATTTCTTCTAAATAACACTCCATTAATGGGCTAATATTTGGTAGATTTTAGGCTTAAAGTTCTTCCTTTTTTAGGTTCTAAATATTAGAACAAATTCCATGCATCAGATAACACCTTATTTCATTCTATCGGGAATCTGTAGACACTAAGTTATATAAACATTCAAGATTACTCACCTCTAATTCACGTTCCTGGCCTTCCTCATCACTAGCATGTGACCCTTCTAATTCTTCTACCAATTTGCATAAACCTAGACCTCTAACAATTTTAGTTGGTTTTATTTCAAGGTTGTATTCTTCGAGTACTATCATCCAATTTTCTCATTTGTTTCCTAATTCCTTTAGGACTAGCAACTTCTGAATGGATGGATGTGGTACAATGACTTATGTATGAGACTTAAGGAGAAAAGGCTTGAAATATTTTGCTGCTCTAAAATAACATATACTTGTTTATCTATTTTTGAATAATGTAATTACACCCCTTGAAGTCCCAAACTCATGACCAATATGAAAAATACAAAACCCTTTGAATTTTTTCTATGTAGGTACAACTACATATGACAAGTCAGAAGCAAAAGCATACATGATAAACACTTTATCAAAATTAGGAATCACAAGAGTAGGAGCATCTATGGTTGCTTGTTCAATGAAATTAAAAGGTTTTTTTTTTTTTTTTTTCATTCCATTTAAATATAACATTCTTTTTTATCATCTCATGTAATGGTTTTGCTAATTCAACAAAACTTGGTAAAAATATTTTAGCAAAATTTATTTTCTTATTATGTGGGAAAGGAGGCTATGAAATAGGTTAATCCTCTTTGGATCAATTATAATCCCTAATTTATAAACAATAAATACCCAAGAATTTTCCTTATCTAACAACAAATATCGTCTCTTTGGGCTTAAGGAAATACCATGTTTTTTGCAATACCCAAAAAAATTGTTTTAAGTGTTCAACATATTCATTCCTATCTAGGGAGTAGATTGTGATGTCATATGAATATACAACCATATAATTATTAATTAGGCCTCTAAAAAAATGTCCATTGCTCTTTGAAAAGTGGCACTTGCATTAATTTTCCCAAAATGTGCTTTCTTGTAAACATAAGTTCCCCATTTGTTCTAGAAGGTAGTATTGACTTAGCCTGGTTGTAAATCTAAAATTTGATTGCAACCAAAAAAACCATCAAGAAGTGAAAACATATCAGAACTAGAAACACACTGCAAAATTTATTTCATGGGAGGAATAGGATAATCATCCTCGTCTAAAGACCTATTTATGTCCACATTTTATTTCTAACTAGAACCAAATTAGAAACCCATTTTTAATTCCCAACATAACAAATGAACTTAGCCATCAAAAATTTATCCAATTCTTTCTTAATCAGTGGCTATAGATTAAGATGGATTTTCCTCAATTTTTTTTGCACAATCTTGAAATATTTTCTTGTTGGTATATCATGTTGAGTTACCTTGGTGTCATAAACTTTGAAATTGTCATATATCCATACTAAAATATCTTTATATTCTTTGAAAAATTTAATGAAAGTAGAACATTCAATAGAAAAATAATTGTTTCCAAGATTTTCATTTTATGGAATTTGCTCAATTCCCAAATTAATAACTTCATACTACATTAAGGAAGTATTTATTTTATAAAATTTTAAGACTTTAAACTTATTCTACAATTCAAAAAACTTCTCTAGTCTAACCATTGACTTAGGAATACCATTTTTTACATTAGGTTGATTATCTAAAGGACATTTTTGAATTTCATTTGTGTTGATCTTCATCAATGATGGAACCTCTAAAGGTATATTCTTGAGTAAGAAAAATTATAATTTGATTATCATCATAAAAAACCCTCCTGATGCGGGAGCATCCAACTAAGGCACCATGACTGGGTGTTGGTCTCTGATAGGTTAAAGAGTTGAGTTAACATATTGTTTGTCTTATACATTTAGTTTGTCAGAGTAGGAGGTAGGATTTTGTTTTTGCCTTAATCTCTGTATCAGTCAAAGGTAGTTTGGTCGGTTAGGGTTATTTACTTGTCTGAATTTAATAAACAGTAGATTAATATTTGTCCTGTCATTTTAAGAGGAAAAAGACAAATGTGTCTAAATGTAAAATCTTATTAGGTAAACAGAACCGAATAGTTATGTAACTATAATGTCTACAACTGAAAGTAACTATACAGTTCCATTAACTGTAGACAAAGCATATAAATGTAACAATAAAAACCATGAAAAAGGTTCAACATTTTCTGGATACAAGTAATAAAAGAGACAGAGCACAAATTCAATCATCATCCATTTGTATTATCGTCTACATGCTGCGTAATTATATTTCTATCTATTATCTAACTGAATTAAAAAATAACAAGCAGAGTGTAGGCCTACAATCACATGTTGTTTTTCATCTCTTAAAACAAAACAGAGTACAGTAGATTGCATGGAATTTCCACAACAGAATGGACAAGCATGCAAGTAAAGTTCATGGCCAGGAGAATGCCCATACGGTGAAACATTTGAACGAAGAATACAAAAATCAAGCATTGGTTAAACGAACCAAGACAGGTAATACATTACGAACTATCTTACACCAATTTCGTTCCTTCCTTAAACATAAAAGAGTCGGATAGAACATATATATATATAACTGCTATTAAATATAAGTCCAGTATTACATCATCCAACCGAATGGAGTAAACAACGACTACTAGACCGAACAGACCCTGGTCAAGGGTTTGATATTAAGAAAACCCTTGAGCCAAACTAAAGAGCAAGACTAGAAAGAATTCCAAACTGGATTTTGTAAACGGAAGCATGCCCAGGTTGTGAAAACGACTCAAAATCATATACATCAATCGAATAGTGAGGAGAAGCCACTATAGAGCCACAAACCCTAAGTACAATTCAACAAACTGTGGTGAAAGAGCCTACCAGTAGAGAATTGTAGGGTTTGAAGAGAAAAATTGTTGAAATCTTCCACGCCCAAGGTCGAACCCTCGACCTACGTAACCAGAACGAAATGAAGTCAGATATACCGAAATTAACAGTAAACAAAGAGTGATATCATACAAGCAAGGGGAGAATATAACTCACCTGGGAGTGTGACCAAACAAATACCCTCATGCAATAGAGCCATAGAACACGAGACAAACCTGAGACAAGAGGAGCGGATGTTGATTAGTCCCTCAACTAGAAAAATGCAGATATAAAGTAGGGAGAAATAAGTTACCTGGAGGTAAAGCCAAATGAGCCATTATGCTTGAACCCTGTGCACACAGGAATTGGAAATATAAAATGACTTTGGCACTATAATAGTAACAAGGAATATTGCCAACAACAGGAAAGAACAACCGGTAGTCCAAGAAACCAAACCAGACATCGATTCTAAGTAATAGCAGAGAAAAGAACTCACTGTGCAGAAGAATACAAGCGAACCAACCTCTAGAGCTCAAAATAGTTTCATGCGGTAAGGAAATTAGTTGCCAGTAGCACATGCAAGTCTAGGAAACTATTATACATTCGCAGCCAAGACCGAAACAAAGTTTTCCATAGAAACCAGGACCGGACAGAGCATTTCGACAGAAACCCTCGCAGAGCTCCCATCGCAGAGCAAAATACCAAACAATGACTGGAAGTTCCAGAGGTTTTGTGTAAAAGACCAAGCGAGAAAACAAGGATCGAGGCAGGAGTACAGGGCAGGTTCACATTTACGAGCCACATTTAATGATTGCAACTACCAATAAAAATATCCATTATTCATATCTGTAATCAAACGCCAAATCATCAACCGAATCCGCAAACATCATTAGCACCGGACAAACTTTATATCAAGAGATACGTTGGAGTGTGGGCTGGGTCCCATCATAGTGGTATCAGAGCCGAATTTTTTTTCAAGGTTAGTTAGAGAAATGGAGGTAAGAAGGCGAGGTCGTGGCAAAGGTGTTCGAAGAGTAGTAGAGGAAGGATTGAGAGAAGAGATCAGGATTCTTACTGCTTGTTTGGAGGCAGTAGAGGCAGGGAGAAGAAGAGACCTAGAGTTAGGCGATGACAATGAAGAGGAAGCTGAAGCGACAACAAATGGATCGGATGGCGAGGCCCCAGAAGTGAGACTATTGAGATCTGTTTTAGTGGCAAGCAGTAAACCCAAACTAGAACTCCAAACTATGATGACAACTTGTCCATAGAGGTTCTATTGGATTGGATCAGGGAGCTAGATAAGTATTTTGAGTGTGAGGAGGTCAGTGAAGACCGTAGAGTTAATTTCACTGCGACGAAGTTGAAGGGACACATAGCCCTGTGGTGGGACAATGTCCAAACGGAGAGAAGGAGATTGAACAAGTTGCTGATCAAAGCCTGGTCAAGGATGTTGGCCAAGTTGAAGGGTAGATTTCTATTGAAATATTATCAGATTACACTACACAGGAAAGTGCAGAATCTGAAACAGAAAGGAATGACAGTAAGGGAGTACACAGAAGAGTTTTATCAAGTGAACCTAAGGGCCGGTTATATAAAGGATACCACAGAAAAGACAACCAGGTACATAAATGGTTTAAGACTAGAAATTTGAGATGAAATTAGTATTCTATCTCCAAAGAAGATTGAAGAAGCATATCATAGTGCGATGAAAGCTGAAGAGAAAATTACTAAAAGGCAGAATGCCCAGAGAGGATGAGGAGCCGGCAGGGGAAAAGGTCAGTCCTATGGCAGAGGGCGGACCACTAGTAGTAATGAGGAAGGTAGCAATTCCAGAGTTTCCGGATCAGTAGACAAATGTGATAGTACGAGAGGTGGTACGCCATATCAACGAGGTAGGGGAAATGGCCGAGGTAGAAGAGTTGGTTATCAATGTTACAGGTGTAAAAAATGGGGACACAGATCATTTGAGTGTCCTGAAGCAGACCAAGCTGGACAGAGGGGTGCATATGTTGCACAACCAGAGGAAGCAGAGGCACCTCCCCAAGAAGCAGAGAATGCTCCAGAAATAGGGGAAGCCCTGGTGCTGAACAAGGTGTTGTTAAAACCAGCCAAGGAAGCCATCGAACAAACACAGTGGAAGGCTTTGTTTAGAACAGTTTGTAAATCACATGGTAAGTGTTGTAAGTTGATTATTGACAGCGGTAGTACGGATAACTTAGTGTGGCTATAGAGATGGTGGAAAAGTTAGAATTGAAGCGGTTGAAACATCCCACCCCTTACAAAGTTTCATGGCTGCAAAAAGGCCATCAGTTGTTGGTGGATGAACAGTGCGAGGTAGAGTTTCAAATAGGCAGATATAAGGATAGAGTCATTTGTGACATCATGCCGATGGATGTATATCACATACTGCTTGGCAGGCCATGGCAGTACGACGGGAAGGTGGTGCATGATAGATTGACGAATTGTTATAAGTTTGTCAAGGATGGAATCAAGCATACGCTTGTGCCCATCAAGGAGGAAGGGACAACAGGGACAAGTGAGCCAAGAGCATTGTTGATTAGTAGAAAACAGTTTCTGAAGCAAGTTGAGGATAGTGAGATGGGTTATGCAGTCATAAGAAGAGCAAAAATAGTGCTGTTGCATATAGAGGCATCAGATTTACCCGCAGAAATTCAGCAGATTTTGCAGGAATTTACACATAGTGTTGGATGACTTTCCAGATAAACTTCCCCCCAAAAGAAGCATAAGTCACCATATTGACTTCATACCCGAAGCCAGTTTTCCGAAAAAGGCAGGATACCAAATGAGCCCCAAGGACAATGAAGAGATTAGGAAGCAGGTGCAGGAACTGCTAGACAAAGGATTGATTAGGGAGAGTTTGATCCCTTGTGCAGTTCCAATGGTTCTCGCTCCCAAGAAGGGAGGAGAGTGGCAGATGTGCACAGACTCGAGGGCCATCAATAAAACCACCATCCGGTATAGGTTTCCACTGCCATGGATGGATGACATGATGGATTGTTTAAGCAGGGAATCATATTTTTCTAAGATAGACTTGAAGAGAGGGTATCATCAGATCTGGATACGAGAGGGGGATGAGTGGAAGACAGCCTTTAAGACGAATGAGATACTGTATGAATGGCTGGTCATGCCATTTGGGTTGAGCAATGCACCCAATACATTTATGCGGTTAATGAATGAGATGTTGAAAGAATACATCGGGAAATTTGTGATAGTATACCTGGATGACATACTAATTTTCAACAGGACAAGGGAGGATCACCTTCGACATGTTCGGAAAGTGCTGGAAAAATTATAGTAGAATAAATTGCTGATAAATATGAAGAAGTGTAATTTTCTGCAAAAGGAATTGATTTATTTGGGCTTTATAATAGCAAAAAATGAATTGAAGATGGATCCAAAGAAGATTGCATTGATAGTTAATTGGCCATCTCCGAAAAGCTTATCTGAGGTACATAGCTTTCATGGACTAGCAAGTTTTTACTGGAAATTCATAAGAAATTTTAGCGAAATTTGTGCATCCTATGTTGGACACCATTAAAAAGGCTAGTCAGCCTTTTCGATGGACTGATGCGGTAGAGAGAAGTTTTCAGCTACTAAAGAAAAATATTACAGAGAGGTCGATCCTGAGATTGCCAGACTTTAAGAAGTTTTTTCAGGTTCGATGTGATGCTAGCGGTACGGCTATTGGAGCTATACTCAGTCAGGAGGATAAACCTATTGCATTTTTCAGTGAGAAGCTAAATGAAAGCAGACATAAATATTCTTCTTATGACAAGGAGTTTTATGCTGCTGTACAGGCATTAAAACACTGGAGGCATTATTTTCTGGGAAACGAATTTGTGTTGTTTTCAGATAATTCTGCACTACAGTATGTAATGCAACAACATAAGCTGAATCAAAAACATGCCAAGTGGGTGGAATATTTACAGATTTTCACCTTCGTGTTGAAACACATCAGCGGGCAGGCCAACAAGGTGGCAGATGCACTGAGTAGGAGAGCTTTACTTCTGCAGGAGAGTACTGTGCAAGTGCTGGGTTTTGAGCACTTGAAGGATTTATATCAGACAAACACAGATTTTAAAGAAGCCTATGAGGAATGTCAGAATTCCTTGGTGAGAGATAACAGTCCATGGTTGGACTACAACTTGTAAGAGAAGCTGCTGTTTAGAGGAGGACAACTATGCATTCCTGACTGCTCGATGAGAGAGAACATTATACGGGAGAAGCACAGTGGAGGTCCAGCCAGACATTTCGGCATAGACAAGACACTCGAGCAGCTCAATCATTTCTACTTTTGGCCAAATATGTGAAGGATTGTGCAACGATTTTTGACCAGGTGTAAAGTGTGCTAGTTGGCGAAGGGTCACAGTTAGAACACGGGACTGTACACACCGTTACCTATTCCAAGCAGGCCATGAGACTCAATCAGCTTGGACTTTGTCTTAGGTCTACCTAAGATACAACGAGGTTATGACTCGGTGATGGTAGTAGTGGAAATATTCTCAAATATGGCGCATTTTATCCCTTGCAGAAAAACCAGTGATGCCACTCACGTGGCCCACTTGTTTTTCACAGAGATTGTTAGGCTGCATGGGTTGCCTAAATCTATTCTTTCGGATAGGGATGTGAAGTTTACAGGGCACTTTTGGCATACCTTGTGGAAGAAGATGAATACACAATTGAGTTACAGCTCTGCTTATCACCCGCAAACTGATGGACGAACAGAAGTGGTAAACATGAGTCCGGGAAACCTGCTACGAAGCTTGATTGGTGAGAATTCACGGATGTGGGATCGAGTGCTTGCTTAGGTAGAGTTTGCTTATAATGACTCGCCTAATCGTAGCACCGGTTATAGTCCATTTCATATCTTGTACGGCATGCATCCTCGCGGAGTGCATGAGCTGCGAGATCTTGGATTACAGGAAAGGTGAAGCACAGATGGAGAAGATTTCGCTAACGAGATGAGAGATTTGCATGAGCAGGTGAAAATTAAATTGCAGCACAACAGCCAAAAGTATAAATAGCAAGCAGATTTGAAGAGAAGGGAAGTACAGTTCAATGTAGGAGATGAAGTCCTTGTGCATTTGTGCAAGGAATGCTTCCCCAAAGGCGCATACAATAAGCTGAATTATAAGAAGATAGGACCCTGCAAAATCCTCCGGAAATTTTTAGCGAATGCCCATGAGATACAACTGCCACCAGGGATAGGCATTTCACCCATCTTTAATGTAGCAGACCTATTCCCTTACACTACTAACCCAAAAAAAGAAGATAGAACTACATGGCCCACACGGAATACCCAGGATGGAGGAGAAACTTGGATGAGACAGATGCCTTATGTTCAACCTCCAGAGATCAAGAGCATCCTTGATACTCAAGTGGCTAAACGAACTCGGCGGAAGGAGTATCTGCGATACCTAGTCAAGTGGAAGAACCGTCCTATTGAGGACAACTCGTGGCTTGATGCCAAGCAGATTGAGCAGACAGGTTCTTCAGTTGAGAAGCTTATGGACTGGAGTCATGATTTATTTTTGCCCCGGGAGCCTGATGCAGGAGCATCCAGCTAAGGCACCATGACCAGGTGTTGGTCTTTGTCAGGTTAGAGAGTTGAGTTAACATATTGTTTGTCTTATATGTTTAGTTTGTTAGAGTAGGAGGCAAGATTTTGTTTTTGTCTTAATCTCTATATTAGTCAAAGGTAGTTTGGTTGGTTAGGGTTATTTACTTATCTGACTTTAATAAAAAGTAGATTAATAATTGTCCTGTCATTTTAAGAGGAAAAATACAAATGTGTCTAAATGTAAAATGTTTTCAGGTAAACAGAACCGAATAGTTATGTAACTATAATGTCTACAACCGAAAGTAACTACACAGTTCCATTAACTGTAGACAAAGCAAATAAATGTAACAATGAAAACCATGAAAAAGGTTCAACATTTTCTAGATACAAGTAATAAAAGACACAGAGCACAAATTCAATCATCATCCATCTGTATTATCGTCTACATGCTGTGTAATTATATTTCTATCTATTGTATAACCGAATTAAAAAATAACAAGCAGAGTGCAGGCCTACAACCACATGTTGTTTTTCCTCTCTTAAAACAAAATAGAGTATTGTAGATCGCATGGAATTTCCACAACAGAACGGACAAGCATACAAGTAAAGTTCATGACTAGGAGAATGACCATATGGTGAAACATTTGAATGAAGAATATGGAAATCAAGCATCGATTAAACGAACCAAGACAGGTAATACATTACGAACTATCTTACACCAATTTCGTTCCTTCCTTAAATAGAACAGAGTTGGATAGAACATATATATATATAACTGATGTTAAATATAAGTTCAGTATTACATCATCCAACCGAATGGAGTAAATAGCGACTGCTAGACCGAACAGACCCTGGTCAAGGATTTAATATTAAGAAAACCCTCGAGCCAAACTAAAGAGCAAGACCAGAAAGAATTCCAAACTAGATTTTGTAAACAGAAGCATGCCCAGGTCGTGAAAACGACTCAAAATCATATACAACAACCAAATAGCGAGGAGCAGCCACTATAGAACCACAAACCCTAAATAAAATTCGACAAACTGTGGTGAAAGAGCCTACCAGTAGAGAATTGTAGGGTTTGAAGAGCAAAATCGTTGAAATCCTCCATGCCCAAGGTCTAACCCTCGACCTGCATAACTAGAATGAAACGAAGTCAGATATACCACATTTAACAACAAACAAAGAGTGATATAATACAAGCAAGGGGAGAATATAACTCACCTGGGAGTGTGATCGAACAAAGACCCTCATGCAATAGAGCCATAGAACACCAGACAAACCGGAGACAAGAGGAGTGGACGTTGATTGGTCCCTAAACCAGAAAAATGCAGAGATAAAGCAGGGAGAAACAAGTTACCTGGAGGTAAAGCCAAATGAGCCATTGTGCTTGAACCCTATGCACACAGGAACCGGAAATATAAAACGATTTTAGCACTATAACAGTAACAAGGAACATTACCAACAATAGGAAAGAACAGTCGGTAGTCCAAGAAACCAAACCAGACATCGATTCTAAGTAATAGCAGAGAAAATAACTCACTGTGCAGAAGAATACAAGCGAACCAACCTCCAGAGCTCAAAGCAGTTTCATGCGGTAAGGAAATTAGTTGCCAGTAGCATACGCTAGTCCAGGAAACTATTATATGTTCGTAGCCAAGACTGAAACAGAGTTTTCCATAGAAACCAGAACCAGACAGAGCATTTCGACAGAAACCCTCGTAGAGCTCCCACCGTAGAGCGAAATAATTCATCCCAAGAATTAATTTTAAAAATAATTCATCCCAATAATTTATTTTTGCTGGAATCAACTTAAAAGCAACATTAGCTAACATGTTAGCATCCAAATTTTGATCGCGAGGTATTGAAATAATTTCAAAATTTTCAAAAATGCATAACAAATTCCATACCTCATTTTGATAAATTCTTATGTGAATAAAGATACAATGAATAAAATGACAAACGTGTTTAACAATTATCTCAGAGTCATCAATTGCTTCTAAATTTTTAACTTTTAAATGCATTTCTTTTTTTGAGTCCCTGTAAGAGGGTCCCTATCACTTTTTGGCGTTGTTGCCGAGGATATTGCTGGCCCTTAGTATTGCACAACAATGTTGCAACTCCTAAGGGTCTCAACTTTAACTGTCAACCTGGGGACCGTACAAACTTAAAAGGGTTTGACACTATATGTGTAGTAAGCAATATCTCTCTCTTTTACTGACTTTTTTCATAGGGGGAAGTGCTGAGATGAGATATGGTTACACATAAACCATTCCAACTGTTCTATGCTATAGGCAAAACTTGAAATTGCAGGGAATGAAATACAATAAGAAAACCTATGCTAAATGCAATAAAGGAAGGAAAACCATATTAACTGTAATGAAATGAAAGAATATCTATTATATTGAGCAAAGAAAACAAACACATTGTTGAAGTAAAAGCTTACAAATAATAAATGCTAAATATGTAGGAAAAAGAAAATTTCTATAACAAACTAGGTCAAAGCATCCACTTGGTCTCTATGCTTCTCAATTCCATCTTCAGGGTTCCAGTGACATTATAACACATCAAAGAAGATGACTCATGATTTTGACGAAAATATGGGCAAGTTTCAGAAGCAAATTGCAAACTGCTACAAAAGTTCTTTTTACTACAAGAGACAATCCAACGAGTAGTAAAATGTACTAAAGGAGAGGCTGGAAACCAAAAGAAGCTAAGGAAGGGCTAAGAAATGATAAGGCATATATTTCTAAGTCATCAAATTAGTGGTGGTGGGGTTTCTTGTAGTTGCAAAAGAGGGGATTGTGCATACACAATGAAACAATAATGATAGACAACAAATAAAAAAATAACTACTAAAGTGAAATGAAATGCATAAATAAGGATGCTACTTGAACAATATAGCCACTACTAATGTTATCATCTAAATGCTCAAAATATTTGTAAAGAAGGACTATTCATAAATTATTTAACTAATCAGGCATAAAAACAATAATTAAAACTAAACTCAAAATAGAAAAAAATGCACAAATAGTAATGGTATAGAAGGGTTCTAGCATACTATTGTAGCGGCTACAACCACCCTCCAAATTTTTTCCTTAGCTTCATTTTAGAGCCTCCCTACCAACCATCCTCATCAGCATGTCTTGCATTGTCAAGTACACAAGCTTCAATGTTTTCTAACATATTTCCAGCCTGTGCATGATAGCTTGTTGCATCCCCCTCACAGGTTGTTTCTCCAGACTTGGTATAGCTGCAGGCTGAGCAACTCCCTTAGAAAATTGCACAATTTTGGAAGGGAACCAACCTTCCCTCCAGAAATTGCGCAATCTTGATTGGCAACCTGCTGGGCTCTAGAATTGCACAATCCTGCCTCTCAACCTTCACTAGAAAAATTGCAAAATCCAACCCAACAGGACTGCTCAGCCTAGAAATTGCACAATTCTGGGTAGAAGTTAGCTGCTCAGCCAAAAAATTGTGCAATCCCTCTAGGATAGCTAGCCCAATAGCTAGCATAAATTGTGCAAATCTAGCTAGCATCCTACTGGGCTCAGAAATTGTGAGATGCAGTGAGACAGGCTTCCTTGAGAAAATTGTGAGTTCAGACCCAAGATAGCTGCTTAGCCCAGAAATTGCGCAATCCCTTTGGAACAACCAGCTCTACTTAGCCTAGAAACTACACATATTTTCATCCTAGGCTCATAGATCGATGCATATGCCTTCAGGGATGGGAATAAGCAAAAATGATTTGCATGCATGGACTGCTTCTCCCAAGGTAACATGAAAAGGCATCCCTTGATTCAGGGATCTATTTTTAGCAGCTGGAGGTTACATGCAAGGATCATTTGAAAATCCTCCTGCCAATAGTCACTTTTCCTAGATTTGTGGCATGCACGTCACAACCTCGATTTTATCAAAACTCATCAACTAGACAAAACAAATCTCATTCCTCACATCGACATTGCAGCTCTGACATCCCACATTGCATCTAGGAGTCATCGGAACATTCAGCTCAGCTGTTTTGGGGTAAGCCCACCTTTCATGTCTTGCATTGTGTTTCTATCGCTTCTTGTGTTTTGATTTGTGTATGTGATGCCTGCTTGATTTCAATGAGTGCTTGGTGTCATTTTGATGTATGTTAGATTGTGGAAGAACTGTTTCAGTTTTCGTTTGCATCTCATTGTTATCGCATGCATGACACTGTTTTTGCACAAATGATCGCTGTTGTGGCGACTTGCTTCACACAGGGGGTGCAACATGCACAGACGTATGAAACTGTGCCCATACAAGTTATGGATCCATCCTAGCAGTTGGCACAAAGAAGACAAGGTGAGTAGTGCTGTTGATTGCATGCAAGGTAATTCAACAACATGCATGTCATTGTGCGCATGCATGCGATCCCACACATTTGGCACACTCACCGAGGCAAAGACAAGAAGCAAGTCCAACTGGAGATGAACATGTGGTTTGACAAGTTGATGCACACGACCACGAACACATGCTTGGAGATCAACACAAACACTATGCATCAATATTTTGCCAGCCCGGTTGCACCTAGGATGACCATGCACATGCTATTAGGCGAGTTGGATAGAAGAGCCATATCAGTGTACCCAGATGCAATGGAAGCAAGAGTTTGCTTCAACAATATGTCACCATTGAGTGCACAGACACCATCACAAATGGCCAAGCTTGGCATCAGTTCGCCACCATTGACCATCACAAGGATGTCAAAGAGTTGGTCTCACCGCAATGGTCTGAGTGTTAGTGATGTATTGCATGGCTTTCTCAAGCCATTTTGTCTCACATCGGTACATGTGCAGATTGTATGTAACGTCTTGTCAAGTGGAAGTTCAAGTATCGCTATTTGGATGTAATAGACATATAGTAGATGAAGAGTCATGAGGGTAGATGAACTGTCACAAAGGGGAATGTCAAGGGCCACCCCACCCGTTGCTATAAATTTTCCCTCGTAACTCATTGTAGAGGCTTTTGGTCAACCAAGCTTCCGATAGGATTATCTTAGAGAGAGCTTGGACAGTATTGTAATGAGCCTTGGCTTCTCCACTATGCAGAGTTAGTATATCTCTTTGGAGGAGCAGGCGGTTGTGATTGTAACGTTTCACTGTCGGAACTAGTGTTTGGACGTGGATGTATTGTGTGACTGGAACTTACATTTCTTAATATAACAGAGCCAACATGTTTCATGCATATGTTGTATTGTATTCTAGCTATCTTGTTTTCTCTAAATGATATATGTATATGTTTCCTTACGCATGCATGTATGGGCTATTCTATATAAGTATGTATGAATCTTACTAAAATGTGCTGACCATCACTTTGGATTGTTAGCTAACTCGCTTTCCAGTTTGTGATGCATCTTTGCTTGTGTGTTCCCTTCCAAGCTATGTGCTATCACAGGTTTCCATGGGGTTCATTCACCCACTCTCCGTGTGTTAGAATCATTCGTGCAACTTCCTTGTCTTGCCACAACTGTCACACCCTTGCTACCAACAGGGACATCTTACTTACCTTTGTGCAAAACCACAGTCAAGGCGACACTGTACAACCCAATACTGGGAATCCTACACCAAATGATCTGAGGTCTAATTGGGACTTCTTACCGGGGAGATCCCCTGACAGGTTGGCGAGTCTAGTGCCGTCAACATTTCTGGCACTAGAAGGAGGGCAAGATGACAAGCTATGTCCTCTCATCCTATTTTGAACCTTTGTATATCTGTCATTGAGTCTTGCACTCTCAAACCTCCACGATGTTTTCCACATGTTGAACTTGTCCACATCACAAGGGAGTTTTTTTTATCTCTTGTCTATATATATGTATGATGGTGAAGGTGAAGTGGCCTGGCATGTGTTCTTACATGACTTCCTTACCATGCTTGATGAGGAAGGCGGATAACAAACAGGCTAGTCTGCTGCTTACATACACACTTCGTGAATCCCCACATCGGTGGCTGTGTAGCCTACCAGTTGATAGCATGCAGTCACTTGAGTACTTTTGTGATATCATTGAAGATACTTTCATTTTGATCTAGAACATCTTGACCACAAACTGTTAAAACAATGGAAGGCTCTGCATGAATCACCTATGTATTTTTGGCAACGCTTCCGTGATTTGTAGTTTCAAGCTCTGAAAAGCCAGATGAAATTTCCTTATCTTTGGGATCGATTCGAGTACTGTCTTAACAAATCAATCCATCCCAAGAAGAAGTTTAAGCCCATGTCCTGCTCAACATACTTTAGTGATGGAGGTGCACAATGATAGATGGATATGGTCATTGTCACAAGTGACTACCCGTCGTCCCCTCATCAAACAACTCCACCACTGCAGAGTGATGCAAGAGAGCATGCTCACAAATATATTCAACTGTCACATCCTCCCAACATCACTTCACTTAATTTTTGCGCAAATTTGGTTGTGAGTCAATTGAGTTGTCATATGAATTTTGTACCACAACCTCAGTCTTCGCACTCAGATGATCCTCCAGATGATACTATCTTGTGTTCTTCCATTCTGGACTCTACACTTGTTGTGAATGAGGATCAAGCCATTGACAGAGTTGGTGTTTCACAACCAACATGCGCTGTCATTCATGAAGAGTATGACTGGGGGCTTGAGCATCAACACTCGGCGAAGGATGACTCCCTTCTGTTCGAGCCCCCTCCGTTATTTCTTGACATATTTGGTGAACTTGCCATCCATGATTTCACATGTGTACCTTCATCTACAGATGCACCCATTGTTAATCACTCGCAGGACACACTTGATGTCAGTCCATCATCTGACAACGAAGAGGATAAATTATTCATTGAAAATCCACTTGACTTTTCTTCTGCTATTTCCAACAACACAGAGGATGAATTTGCTTGCTTCTCATCTACCCCTCTATTTGATTTATCATATCATGAGGATGCTGATGAAATCATTGATTTTTATGATCGTAGTTTTCATGATCCATGTACTCCTGTATTCGATCACAATGATGATTCTATCACAATTGATTTTTCAAAGCCACCTGTTTATGATGATCTATCTGACAACGAAGTTGAAACATCCCATACTGTTAAGGCACTTCAGCCCAAGATGATGATTATGTCAGGCCCTCTTTGTCCTGAGGTTGGTTTCACTTCTGATCAGGAAATTGTTCAATTACCCGAGGCTCCTCATCACTCATCTGTATGCATTGAAGATCAATCTCAGACATAGATCATACTTCCTCCACTCAAACTGCACAATCCCATTGCTCATGCATTGGAGGAATCTTACATTGCAAGCACATGTGCATGATGCAAGATGTCTTTGTTTCTTTCATTTTCTTGCATGTCTCAGTCAAGAGTATACGTATGCTTCACAGTAGTACACAGTGTCTCACAACACCAGGATAAGTCCACGGACTGCATTTCATGTACTTGCACTCACTTATGCTCTATGGACACATTTAAGCTTGAAGTGTGTTTATCTTCATTGTTATATCTTTCTTGTTTTCTGGTTTGCACAATCGGGTTGCTCGCGGACCAAGCCTTCACCAACATGGGTCCACCAATGCATCGGCAGCTGCATTGGAAGTATCACTTCACGTGATCAAGCCCATGCATCGTTAACTTAGGAGTAGGAGTAGTAGTTGTTTTTTGAGTTGTTTGCTTGCATGCATGTTTGCTTCTTTCTTTCTGTGTTTGTTTGCATGCTTGTTTGTTTGCTTACTCGCTTTGATTTCAAATTTTCTTCTGCTTCTTTCTTTTCTTTTTGGTTTGTTTGCTTATTTATGTCCTTAGGTTAGTTTAGCATGGATCGTGTGCGAAACTTGAAACAAGCTGGGTAAAGCACAAGAGGACTTGTACAACTATCAACAATTGGTTATCTTTTATCCGCTCTCTTATGTAAGAACTTGTTGTCTTCAGTCCATGATACCTCAATGGAAAATACATACTGTTCGAAGTGAACCTTGGTGAAAACACAATGCTTGCGCACTAAATAGTATCACCTACTCTAGTTGGTTGTTTTTGGGTTAATCATTGTCAGCTCAGTCAAGTAGAGTAAGGTGAGGGGGAAAACCTTAACAAGCACGTGTGCACATAAACTACTTCTCTGAAGGAACAACCTCTTCTGCTCTCAATAAGCCGGGTTCCCTCTTCCACCTCTGAAATGAATAGTTGCTATGCACAGTTATGAAATTGAAAAATGAAAAAAGTGAAAAAGTGAAAAATTTCGAAAAAATGAAAAATGAATAAGGCGAAAGAAGAGAAAGGCTTCTTGTGCAGAGAGGTGATGTAAGTAACTCCATTGGGGTACTGAGCAGGCTTGTTGGCAATGAAGTGATGCTTGTGTTCTTGCGTGACTCTGTCGGGGTACTGTCCAAGCTGCTAGTAGTGGAGCAACACCAGAGATGAAACTAAAACTCTGACGACTATGCTGCTTGTGCACCAATATACCCCTCAAACCTAATTGAAAAACTGTGTTGGCTTGGCTTGAAATGTGTGTCAATGACCGAGAGATTGACACATGCTACATCTTATAATCAAGCAAGTGCGGAAACTAAGACGAATTGAGAATTGAACAATAATTCCGGAGGTGTTAGACTTGCTTTTCACGAACAAGGTCCATTTAGAGAGCTAGAGTTCTACCACTGTGTCACCAAGTGTTGTAGCGGCTACAACCACCCTCCAAATTTCTGCCTTAGCTTCGTTTTGGAGCCTCCCTACAAACCATCCTCAAAAACATGTCTTGCACTGTCAAGTACACAAGCTTCAGTGGTTTTCTAGCAAATTTCTAGCTTGTGCATGATAGCTTGTTGCATCCTCCTCACAGGTTTTTTTCTCTGGACTTGGTCCAGCTGCAGCCTGAGAAGCTCCCTCAAGAAATTACGCAATTCTGGAGGGGAACCAACCTTCCCTCCAAAAATTCCGCAATCCTGACTAGAAGCCTGCTGGGCTCCAAAATTGTGCAATCCTGCCTGTCATCCTTCACTGGAAAAACTGCGCAATCTAGCCCAACAGGACTTCTCAACCCAAAAATTACGCAATTCTGGGTATTAGTCAGCTGCTCAGCCTAGAAATTGTGCAATCCCTCTAGGACAACCAACCCAAGAGCTACCAGAAATTGCGCAAATCTAGCTAGGAAGCCTACTGGGCTCAGAAATTATGAGATGCAGCAAGAAATGCTTCCTTGAGAAAATCGTGAGGTCAGACTCAAGATAGATGCTCAACCCAAAAATTGCACAATCCTCGAAGACAATCACCTTTTCCTATTAGAAATTGTGCAATCTCTCTGGGACAACCATTCTGCTAAGCCCAAAAACTACGCAGATTTTCATCCCAAACTCACAAACCGATGCATGTGCCTTCAGGTTGACCGATCCCCTCTGGGACCGAGCAAAACTACTTCTCCCAAGGCAGCATATAAAGGCATCCCTTGATTTAGGGATTTATTTGTAGTAGCTGGAGGTTACATGCAAGTATCATTTCAGAAACCTCCCACTAAGTGTCGCCTTTCTTAGATTTGTGGCATGCACATCACAACCTCGATTTTATCAAAACTCATCGGCTGGACGCCGCAAATCTCATTCCTCACATCGACCTTGCAGCTCTAACATCCCACATTGCATCTAGGAGTCGTCAACACATTCAACTCAGCTGTTTTGGAGTAAGCCCGACTTTCATGTCTTGCATTGTGTTTATGTCGCTTTTTGTGTTTTTCTTTGTGTGAGTGTTGTTTGCTTGATTTTAGTGAGTGCTTGCTATCGTTTTGATGTATGTTAGCTTGTGGGAGCACCATTTCAGTTTTCATTCACATCTCACTGCTGTTGCATGCATGACACTGTTTTTGCACGGATGGTCACCGTTGCGGTGACTGAATTCACACACATGCATGCTTTCCTGTTTTCTGAATCCCGCACTTGCTTTTTTCATGTATGATCCTTCACTCTTATTTGCACACATATCACCATTCATTCAAACTTCTCATGTTTTCAATTGCCCGTCGACCGAACTAGGCTGGCTTGGCTTGGGCCGTGCCTTGCCCAGCTAGCACTGCATATTTTTGGAAGCAGAGGCTCTGCCTTCCCTCCATAAATTCTACAATCCTAGCCCAACATTGACCTCCAGGCTTGCATTGTAGAATTCTTAGAGGCAGTGTCCTACTGGCCCCAAAAACTACACAATGCAGTTCGCTGGTTGCATGTCACTGCTGTCTGAAATTGCGCATTGCGTAGTTTCAGTCCTCAGCAGGCTAGGCTGGACTGTGCATTGCACAGTTCTAGCATTTAGTCAACCTCCCGAAAACCCAGAATTTGCCTTGCATAGTTTTGGTAGTCAGTCTCCCAACCTCCCGATGGAAATCGCTCAACCTTCACGTTCAATCACACATGTATGTTGTAAGTTAGTCCTCAAGTTTGTTTTGGTTTTCAACTAACATATTACTTGCCATGAGTGTTTCTATGTCTCCAGTTATCACAGGTGTTCGTCTGTCTCTCAGCAGCACAAATACAACAACTTCTAGGAGAGTAGAGTCAAAGACACTATTGAGAGAGCAACTAGGGATGCAGTGGGTCAAGTGTCTATGAACTTGCCTACCCACGAAGACATCAAGTTGTTCATGGAAAAGGATATCAAGATCAATAACAATGACATCACAATGAGCAACACCATTAGTAGCAGCAGAAGGCAACACACCTGCACACGACGAATGCAAGAGGAAGGTTGTTGACAACATAGAGGCAGAGCAAAGCTGCAAGCTTAAGCAGATCCACTTGCGATGAAAGCAACTTTGGAAACTTAGGCTATGAGGTGACGACGCGACATGAAGATCACGCGAAGGTAGAGAACAGAACAGAGAAGGAGTTGCGTGTGCTGAAGCAGCAACTCAAGGAAGAACAAGAGCTGCATAGACGAGATAATGAGTTGCAATAGGAACAGGTACAACAAGGGGCACACCATGCACAGATGGGTGAAACTAGGCTCGTACAAGTTATGGATCCATCCCAACAGTTGGCACGGAGTAGAGAAGGTGAGCAGTGTTGTTGATTGCATGCAAGGGAATTCAGCAACATGCATGTCATTGTGTGCATGCATGCGATCCCACCTATTTGGCACACTCAGTGAGGCAACGACAAGAAGCAAGTCCAACTAGAGATGAACATGTGTTTTGACAAGTTGTTGTGCACAATCACCAGCACATGCTTGGAGATCAACGCAGACACTATGCATCAATATGTTGCCGGTCCAGTCGCACCGAGGACGACCATGTGCATGCTAGCAGACGAGTTGGATGGAGGAGCCATATCAGTGTACCTAGATGCAACAGAGGCAAGAGTTCACTTCAACAAGATGTAACCATTGAGCGCATGGACACCATCACGGATGACCAAGCTTGGCATTGGTTCGCCACCATCGACCATCATAAGGATGTCAAAGAGTTGGTCTCTCACCACAACTGTCTGAGTGTTAGTGATGTCTTGCATGGCTTGCTCAAGCCATTTTGTCTCACAAGGGTACATGTGCAGGTGTGTAACGTCTTTTCAAGTGGAAGTTCAAGTGTCAATAGTTGGATGTAACAGTCATAGAGTAGATGAAGAGTCATGAGGGTAGATTAACTATCACGAAGGGGCATGTCAAGGGCCACCCCACTTGTTGCTATAAATAGTCCTTCATAACTCACTGTAGAGGCTTTTGGTTAGCCAAGTTTCTGATAGGAGTATCTTAGAGAGAGCTTGGAAAGTATTGTAATGAGCCTTGGCTCCTCCACTATGCAAAGCTAGTATATCTCTTTGGAGGAGCATGTAGTTGTGACTATAACGTTCTGCTGTCTGAACTAGTAGTTGGAAATGGATGTATTGTATGATTGGAACTTACACTTCTTAATACAATAGAGCCAACACGTTTCATGCTTATGTCATATTGTATTCCAACTATCTTGTTTACTTTAAATGATATATTTATCTATTTGCTTACACATGCATGTATGGACTATTCTGTATAAGTGTGTATGAATCTTACTGAAATGTTCTGATTGGTTTAACCATCACTTTGGATTGTTAGCTAACTTGATTTCTATTTTGTGAAGCATCTTTGCTTGTGTGTTCCCTTCCAAGCCGCGTGCTATCACAGGTTTCAAAGGAGCGCACTCACCCCACTCTCCGTGTGTTAGAACTGTTCGTGCACCTTCCTTGTCTTGATGCAACTGTCACACCCTTGCTACAAACAGGGACATCTTACTTGCCTCTGTGCGAAACCACAGTCAAGACGATAGCGTACGACCCACTGTTGGGACTCCTACACCAAACGGTCTGAGGTCTAATTGGGACTTCTTACCGGGGAGATCCCCTGACATGTTGGTGGGTCCAACACCGCCAACACGTACTTAGGGTGGGCCCTAACCCAAGGAAGCTCAGATCCCAGAAGAAGCAACAAACTAAGAACTAAAACCAAAGATGAGTTTCATTAATTAAAGAATTGCTTATATATGATAAAAAGTTGCAATACTTGAAAACTAGACTTCATTTTGCTCTCCACTATTATTCTCTTGTTTCTACTAACTACCTAATGGGATACTCAAGTCCTTTATTTATACAAAATGAATGATGGGTAGAATTCTTGTAAGGAGGACTGCTTTCCCTCCAAAACCACTAGAAAATTGGATCATGTTCCTTGGGTGACCTCGCAACAAGAGGAAGAAGTGTCTATTTTGTCTAAATCTAGCCTAGTTTGAAACTTCTATAGTAGGGGGAAGGCCTCATGAATCTCTTTGGTTGGAAATCCTCATAATCTATGTAAAATCCTCTTAATATCCTTCACAATAATCATGTTAGGCACATAAATCATAATAAATGTCTTTAGCCCTCCAAAAAAACCCATTTAAGTTAAGAAAATGTTATTAAATGCAAAATAGAAGGTTTGATATAATCTTTATGTTCTTTGGAAAGGTTAGATGTGCCTTATGTTTTATCTAATTGGGAGGCCCATCATTAATCATCCCTACAATACTTTGGTTTTCAAGAATTCAATATTTGTGCGAGGTACAATCTAGTTAAGTATTAGTGACATGAAGAAGCTTATTTCCAACATGATCACATCAACCATAAAAACGAATTTGTTATATAGTGGACTAAAGTGATATTATGGATTTGTAAATGGAGGTAATTTGATAGTCATCTGTGGTTTGGTATCATTTTATTGCATTATTTGAATAAAAATCCATTGAGAGTTGTCTTAAATACTCTTTTACAATTTTTCATTTATTTCTTTTTAATTTTACTTAGTTCCTACTTATGTATGTGAGTGAAACTCACACGTAGCACCCAACAAATCTAGATTAAAAAATTCAATATCTTTGATATGCCAAAGTTGTAAATGACTAAAACAATAGATGATGTAGAAACTAAATGAGGACTGCACCCCTTTCTCAATTGGTTGAGTTTGATTTCGTGAATATTAGTTTAATTTGATTGTATAATACACTTATTTTCTTTTGATTGTGCCTATCTATCTATCTATCTATCTATCTATCTATCTATCTATATATATATATATATAGAGGCACAATTACTACTTAGATTGCATTGCAACTTAGTTCTACTCTAAATAACATCTTAAGGACTTATGTTCATAGTCCACTTCTTTTGACAAGGATTATGACCTAAGATAGATTGGATCTAGTTCAAACCTCTACTTTAAACTCCATTGTGGTTACTGATGAGCGTCATAAATGGGTAATTATATGGGTTCATTTTACCTCCTAACCTAGTCAAATCAACCATTCTCTTAGCTTATTGTATGATTTTATGTTTATATTTATGCTTATAGAGTGAGTTGAGTTAGTTATTGTGCCATGTGGTCTAACATGTATTTAATGCAGATTATTGATGGATTTCGAGGTCAAAGTCAAGGATCCAGTGGAAAAATGTAAGAAATAACTCGAAGTGGATAGAGGAGAGGACTTATAGGAGGGAATCCCCCTCATTTATTACTCCTCACTTCGAATTCCCCTTCATTCAGCTCGGAGTACAAGTAGCCAAATCATGCACTAGAAGGTAGCCGAGCAAGTGGAGGATGATTGATGATTATCTCGAGTTTTGGAAGCCAAGCCTCCCTAATTTTAAGGAAGCTATTGGTAGCTTCATTTGTATAAGTAAAGAGGCCTAGGGCCTGACTAGGGTCGGATTTTTTCTTATTTAAACTATGCTCAAATTTCGAGCTTATTATTTTTGTGACAGTTTCATGTAATCCTGCTATTGTTTTGAAAATAAAGATGGAATCCTTTTTGAGATAACACTTAGTTACCTCAGAGGGCTAAAGCTCTTGGGATAGGGTGCAATCCAAGCATCCAAGCTCCTCTTTACTTGAATTTGTATGCCTTGTTTCAGTTTTTAGATTAGTTTGCTGTTAGATGTATTTCTCTTATGGTTAAGAATAGGTTGCTTTTGGTGATTTAAGTAGTTTTCTTCCATTTGTGATTTTTATAGCAGTTTAAGCAGTGATAAAGAGAAGATTTACAAGGCTATCAATAGTGCCTTGACCTCTCTTCCTCCTTCTGAGACCATGATTTGAGGCAAAGACTCTCTTGCTGCCCCAAAAACACAGATTTTCCTCATTCGTAGCACTTCTAGTGTTTGCAGATTTTTAGTAGGTTAATAGTCTAGCTTTTCTTTGCTTTAGATCTTCTTTGTCATGCTCACTTCCTGATTTTCAATAGTCTTCTTTCATGCTTTCCTTTCCTACAACATTTATCAACATTTCCTTTCATAGATCATAGTTTAGACCATTTTTATGCAAAACTCTGTTTTCCCTAAATGCATTCATTTCACTTGTTTCTTGATTTCCTTGGTTGACTGTTAGTTTGTATGTAGCATATCTCTTCCAGCAGTAGGCTAGCTTATCAAAAATCACACCCTCCATTTGATCCATGCCCTATAGGTCTCCCAAATCTCACCTCAATTCTGCCCTAGTTTCCTGCATTTTTCCATAGAACTTCTTCCTCTCTCCTTGAGCAAACCCAATCATATTTCTCTCTCCTGGTGATTCATGGTAGACCTTAGGTGCCCTAACACCTCATTCCAACCTCCATCCACCTTTTTCACCCACTCTCACACCCTCAAAATAGTGAAAACTACTCTTGGCCTCCTCCTGTAGGCCTCCTGTAGTTTCCCTATTTTCCTCCTATAGATTTCTTGTGTCCTCCTGTAGATTTTCCTGTAGGCTTTCTTTTGAAGGCCGAGTGTGGGAAAAGAATCCAAAAGGCCACCTGAGACCTCCTAAGACCCATCCAGACCATCCTACATCCTCTCAAATCCCAAAACTGCCCTTCAATGCCACCTATTCTCTGCCACACTCACACACAATAAATTATATGCATGTCAAATTCACATAAAAATACCTAAAAATCCAAAAATATGTTTTTTGCTTATTTACTTGCAGAAATAGCATAGTTATATGTTGTTTACTTCCTTGAGTAGGTAATGGAATTCCTTTCATGGTTTTCATAGTGCTTTCTGCAAAAGTAGAATTAGTTGGTTAATTAGGGTTTACTAGGTTTGCTTTACATTTCAGTCTTTCTCCTTTCTGCAGTTCGAATAACATCTGTAGAGTAATATTTCTTTCCTTTCATCACCTATAGAGCTTCTTCTAGAATCCATAGAATTTGGTTTGAGCTCCTAGTGATCTTGCGCCAGCTGACCAAGTGACAACCTGTAGTGAGAACTAGTACTTGTGCATATAGCACCGAAGCTTCCAAGTTTGTTACGAATTACCGGGTTGAGAAGAGTAAAGTAGGCAGCCCATGGATTTCATCATTATTACTGCAATATTGGTGCTCACTAGTTACCATCATTTCATACACAGTATGAGAATTCATTGGTATATATGGTTGGTCGTATATATTCATGCTTAAGAAGTGTGTGATGTGCATAGTGAATGAACCCAATGCGCACCAATAATTCCAATATCTTGGTCAAAAGTTTTATATAATCAACAATGGCATGAAATGCATAGATTTGTAGTCAGGTGCCATAAGTTACAACATGCCAATATAATAAATATAATTTGTGATGCGTTGATTCCATTGGTAAACTTGTTACATAACCCCCCCACACACATGTTGTTGGAGCACAATCCTGTTTCCGGGAAAACTAGTGTCTATTCAGATCTGCTAGTCCCACTAAGACAGGTAGCTATCTTAGGAACAAACAATTCAAAGTAACTTGTGTTTTATTTTATGGAATATAGATAAGAGAGAAGCAGAGAGCACCAACCTTAATATTTCGCTTGGCTCCTTGCTTGTTTCCTCTCTCCTTTGATAGAGCTTGCCACTCCTTTCTCACTTGTCCCGCTTCAAAGAACACCTGTAGAGGCAAAGAAACAAGAAACGATCAAAGCATAGAGATCTATGATACCATAAACAATGTAGAATCAGAAGTACATTAACCATACAATTGCATACACAAATACAAGATTCATAAACACACAAGTGTATGGAGGAAAACTCAAATAACTTTATTGATAGTAGAAGTAGAAGAGAGGATTACAACCCAGCTGTCTGATCCAACATCATCCTCCCAACATGAAAGCCCTCTTCAACTCATGAAAAGAAAGATCACCCAATAATACAATGTCTTAAAGAGAAACCAACAACACTTCCTTACAAATTACAAAATTCCAGCCTTTGGATATCTAGGATGAGGGATCCATATATAGATATTTGCAGGGGGGTGAGTTAGCTTCTGGGTTTTTGATTAGTGTCATTTCACTGATAGTTCTTGGTTCCTCTTGGAGATTTCATGATCTCTTACTCATCCCTGGGCGAATTCAAAGAGGCAAGTGTCATATGAGTAGTTTCTAGAAGATTCTCTGGGTTTCCACTTAGTCAACTGCCTCTACCATTTGTCTGCTCTCGCCCATCGCACCCTACAGAAGCCCTTTTTAGTATGCATCTTACCCCCTGTGTGTAATAGGTGAGATGCATCGCACTTTGACCAAGGAGCAGTTTGTATGGGTTAGTTTTGACTAGTTATGAGTAGTTTTTCAGGTGGAACTTCTGGGAAATGATGTAATCAATTGACCTTGATCCTTTAGGGTATGGAATAACACTTTTAAGGGTTTAAGAAACCTTGGTTTATCGACATATGTGATTGGGGTTGTAGTGCCCAAATATGTCTATAACAGTTGCCCCTAAAGAATGAGGTCGTAAATCTTCTGATGTCGGGTGAAATGCTTTATCATGAGGATCTGAGGTTTTTCGAACTGGAAGGTGACCTGTAATAAGATAAAATACAGTACATTATCTTCATATTATTTTCATGATATAGCTGAGGCAGGCATTCCCATGCTTAGCTTTATAAATTCATTTTCATGTACATAGGACAGACAATCGTCTGTTGCTGCAGACTGGTGATTCTTGTAGAGCCATCATCCCTTAGCTTGGATGATCATCTGTGCAGCTATGGAGTACATTTGATGTCTTTATTTTCCTAAATATATCGCAGCCTGGATGGATGAAACTAGATCCAGGGTCTTCAAACTTGTTCAATCTTTGTTCAATCTTCGCCAGATGTACAAGTCGATCCATGTGAAAAGATGTTCTAGAGTCAAACATCGAAAGACATCGCCTGATTACCAGCTAATGATGTAAGCTATTAATAGGCACGAGAGGAATCACCGATAATGATAATGACCATCAAGGTACTATAGTACAATTTACGTGGTGTGAATATATGAGTCGATGTCGAACACCACGCAAAATCTTTCGGTCGAAGGCCATTGATGTAAACCTGTCGCCGGAAGTGAGAAACTTGCCATTGAGGCATGCAAGCTCCAAAGTACTGAAAGGGTTGTTCCTAAGTCAACTTTTTGGATAATGAGTTGATGTTGACAAGAAGTGACCCATCGTAGGAGGGCCTTAATGAATCCCACATCTACGACATGAAACAAAGCAAATGATTTTGTGGAGGTGAAAACAATTTGATGATACAAGCTTCAGGAATGGCGGTCATGAAAACCAGAGAGTAAAAGTATTGTAGTGGATGAGACGTTAGCTAGGTTGGTGAATTCTCTAAGCGACTTCTCTTGGACATATCGGCGACACTGAAATGGATTGGTAGCATTAATCCCAAAATGGATGATACAGAGGACCAATGGTGATATGACTGGTGAACAGAATAACCCAACCTGACTCAATCATGGTGATGGAGTGGAAGTGTCATATTCAAGAGCGACCTGCTACCAATGAATTTCTTCAAGTTTTCTTCCCTTTTTCCCCAGTCATTGCTGACCAGTACCTCTTTATTTTTGTCAATCTTGAGGAGGATAACATATTCTTTTCTATATTTTCCCTTCGAGCAAACCTACTGCTATGTTTTAGCGAGCCTAGCGACATTGAAACTCGCTCTTGTCCGGATGGACAAGTTTGTTGCTATTGTTTTAACGAGTTTAACAACAAAGATAACTCAGTCCTTTTCATGTTTAGAGAGTTTGAAAAGGGATGAAAAGGAAACTCCAACAATCCTTTTTCATGGTATAATCCCTTAAGTCCGAAAAATTATAAAATAATACGAAAGGAATGACTTTTTGATAATTTTAACGAGCCGAAAAAGACAAGTGCTCGATCTTTTTGTGGAATGATCCCTCAGGTCCAAAAATATTAAAATGTAGAGGAGGGATGGCGCTTCCCTTTACTTTAATGAGCTGGAAAGGCCAGTAGCTCGACAATCTTTTCATATTTTACGAGTCTAAAAAGAACTTAAAAGAGACTCGTTTTTGAGGAACGAGTGATGTTTTTGGGTAGCAACTGGTTCCAGGTAAGTTTTGAACTTCTCAGTCATGGCAGTGTAAGGAGGGTGGCTAACAGAATCACTTGTCACAATTGTTCCTCAAAAGGGTAAACAATTGAGTGGAGGCATATGATCGCTAAAAGAGTGGAGGTGATGGTAAGAACATGATCAAGGCTCAAAAGGCTGATAGCAATGAAATCATAAAGGTTATTTACCGAGGGTGGATTCATTTTTTAATGAGCTTGAATCTTTAGAAACTATGCTCAGCGCTGGGTTTATTTTTTAACGAGCTTAAACTTTGCGGAAACATTGCTCGTTGTTAGGTTTATTTTTTTACGAGCTTGAAATTTGCGGAAACATTGCTCGTTCTAGTCGTCTTTAAAGATGTCTCTTATTAGTAGGTTCATTTTTTAATGAGTTTTCCCCATGCGAAACTTTGCTCAGCTGCCTTTTGTATGCAGGCTAGAAATGACCAACTACGATATTAAGAGTTAATGAACTACTGAGGTTAGGTAGGATAGTTTCCTACAAAACATTTCCTTTACTTTGTCGGGGTCGCTGACAAAAGTGAATGGTGGATCAGACCAATCACCTAACCTAAGCAGTTTGAACTAAAAGTTAGACTAAAATACTACGAGGTTAGAGTTCCGCTGGTTGCTTTTCACTTGCGTAAAAAAGGTTTGCATGCCCCCAGATATAAAGAAAAGTAGAGTTTCCAGGTTACCATACGGAAGTCCTTGCATTTAAGCAATATTGTTTCGTCCGCAGAGCAGACAAAACACTTCCTTGGCTTTGTCCATCGAAATAGACAAAGGTGAATGGTGTGGGTCGACACTTCCAATCACATAACCTTTGAGGAGATCTTGTTTCGGACTGATCTCATATCCTATACGGAAATGGCGTTTCAGACCAATCATATAACCTACGATGAGGAGATCCTTTTCCAGACTGATCCCATATCCTACACGGACGGGTGTTTCAGACTGGTCATAAAACCTACGAGGAAATCTATCTTTTCATCTGGGTACGCCTACCGAAACAGACCAGGGTGCATGCCCCCTAAGCTTCGTCACATTCACCGAATTACTCGCGATAATTAGGTGGATGATCTGGAGGTTGAAGATTCCTTGTGAAAAGATACCATTTAGGGATGGTGTTTGACTTGTAGCCGTGTTTGAACCGGGAAATGAAAGCTGGTCAACAAGCTGTACCATTCTGCCTTCATACAGGAAACACATCACCCAAAAGAGAGAGGAAATAATAGCTCCCATGCTGTAAATGTAGTCACGCTCAAGGAGTAGATTGTAATCTAGTGGCCCTTGGAGTACCATCACGTTCAAATGAACAGTTTTCCTTCTCAAAGTTATAGGAAAATTTGGAAGGATCCCTAACAGTCGACTGGTTCCTTTATTGAAGCCTGACAAATTTTGATTCTCAGGCAGAAGCGATGGCGAACCAAGCGCTTTCCAAGCAGTTGAAGAAAGGATACTCACGGAAGCCCCTTCATCTATGATAGTGCCAGCCATGATCATTCTGTAAACTTGTACTATGATTCAGAATGGTACATTAGATGGAAGGCGGGGTCCCACTAGTAGATTCCAATCAAAGGAAACGACTAGATTTCTTGGAGAAGGGACCGAATAAACGGTCGGATGAATCTCTTGAAATGGGGAACTTCCTTCCTGTGGTAAAGGAATGGGTAGATTGCCCCCATGTTCATCAGACTCTGTGTTAACAAAAAGAATTTGAATGGTGTCGTTCTCATTCTCTTTGGAGACCATATCATCTGAAGGTGGACCTTCTGAAGACAAGACTGGGTCGACTACCGTCTCGACCTGTTGACTTTGGTCCGGTGTGGACTCAGAGGGTTTATCTTCAATGATAGGCGTTTCAGCTGACAACCGAGGCATGTCAGTTAGATTTTCAAGTAGTGATGACTCGGCAAGAGTTTCTTGTATCCAGGCAGAAGTTGTTGCGGTGAAGCAGGAGGGTTATCCAAGACTCTTTTAGCTTCATCTAGAAAAGGACAATGTTGGAGGGCATGATCACCTTCACACAACCTACAAGGAAATCTAGATCTTCCTTTTTGTCCATTGACTTCATTTTCACTAGTCTATGGTGTACTCTCAACATGATTGACAGAGGTTGATGACATCGGATGGTGCAAGCGGGGAGACCAGTCTCTCAAGATCCGTGGGATGCAAGGACAATCTTGATGATAGTGGTCTCCTTTGCAAATTACGCATGGAGATTTTGGTTTGGAAGGTGCGGTGTGTGGATTTTCACCGGACGATGCATGGTTGTCCTCTTGCATGACTAGCTTCTTCTTCTTCTTCTCCTTCCGTTTCTTCTTCTTCTCAGTTACTTGGTTTTTAGTATCACTAGTTTCACCAAGCAAAGAGGAAGAAGGAGAGGGAGAAACAAATGAAGTAGAAGGTGAGGGAGAAACTCCATTATCATCTGGTTGTTGATTCAATTGTTGAGGAATTACGGTGTTTTGAACGACAAAGGTTGAGAATAGCCATACTGGCAAGCCAATTGTGAGTTATGGAAAGGACAATTGTCGCCATATAAGGAGCACCAATATCTCCCTAAGAGGAGAAAGGACTAGGATTTCATCCAAGGGGAAATCCTTGATTGGTGGACTCCATTATCTCAACCTAAGATCAACGAAGGAACAGGGATGTTATTCTAAATTAAATGAATTTTATGACGCTTTGACACAACTTGCTTTTTCAATTTTTAAGAGTCGAGAAAAAGCTAAAGGTGACTCTAGTTGCCTTCGATTTTTAATGAGCTTGAAGTGACAAGTGCTCAAATGGACCTTTTCTTTTAGGGAGTCAAAAAGGAATGAAAGTGACTACTCTGGAAATCTAGACAGAGGGATTACCACCAATCACAAAACTACAATATAAACCTTGGTGGTAAATTTAAGAGAAATTACCAAGGACTTTACGTATGGCAGTCAATCTTCCTGAATGCTATGTTCAGTGCATTGCGATTGATAGGGTGGCAGACATGGCTTCCTAAGGATAACGGATATCAGCCTATTGTGGTCTCCCAATATATACTCGACGGTACAGGGAGCACAAGTCCGTACTAGCACTTGTCGGGTCAAAGAGGAGGAATCACCCAACCTTCGATGAAAACTATAGTTACCAGGTTTTATGACGTCAGAATATGTTTCTAGCCTAGACTTCTATATGCTGTGTGTTAGGTTCCAAAGCATTTTTATGTTCATTGAGGTTTATTTTAAAGTTGATCTTTCTTAAGAAGTTTGCCTTTCAAGGTTCACCATGTGAGGTAGATGTAAAATTCCTAAATATGCAATCTAAAATGATAAACAATCATTTGTTTTCTTTTAGCAATGAAAATCCTAGCTACTAAGGAAATAAAAGTATGATTCTTTCAACATAGAGCAGAGAGCACACACTAAATGCACTTTTCCTAAATCATTTTCCACATGCAGTCTAAATGCAAATGCACATGCATGTATTTGTTTTTCCATTTCATTAATGTGTGAATGCCAAAAAGGAAAACTAAGTACAGATCTGAACTATTTTCTTCAAAGCGACAACAATTTCTTTTCAAAACAAAAGGAAGACTAAGACGACACTTTCAATTTCGAATGGAAAACTATTTTTGACACTTCAAAAATTGACAATTCAAATCAAATACAATGGCAAAAGTACAATCAACTATCTAAAAGAGGAAGACTTTATGACACTCTTTTTCTTGACTCAAAACGACAGTTACAACACTTTGGAATCAAGAGACGACAATTCGATTAAGCTACTTTTTGCAAAGAAGGACTATAAATGATGAAAAATACATAAAAAACATTCGCAATTCCTTAACAATGGAGGCTGAATAATGTAAAGGAAGAAGGCTTCAACAATGAAATACTGATCATAGGCAGCAAAATTACTGAATAGAGCTAAAACAAATGAAGAAAAACCAAATTCCAGAGAGGGAAACAGTCTCATTCAATCATCACACCCGTCCTTAAGGGAAACATGGATGCATCTCACCTGCAACACACAGGAGGTGCGATGCATCCAGACCGCTAATGAGAGACAGCGCGATGGACCAGAGAACGAAACTGAGCTTGGTTTTTGCTCAAAATTTGCACCTAAGTTCAGTGATTTCAGTCAAGCTATGATAGACAGTAAACACAAAGTATATGGGTATGATCTTATGAGGTTATTGAGCTACCACCAGGGCACTTAGGATGTTTGCAAGTCAGATGTTTAGTTCATAAACCAACCCAGAGATTAACTGAAGTAGCATTGATCTACTTTGCAGTTGCATAGCAAAAGCAATTCGAAGGCTAGCTGGCTTAACTTCAGGCTTCGTCTGTAGTTTATAAAGCAAACAACAGTAACAAACAAACAAACTATTTTCTCCCCAGTGGAGTCGCCATTTTGTTTCCGGGAAAACTAGTGTCTATTCAGATTTGCTAGTCCCACTAAGACGGGTAGCTATCTTAGAAACAAACAATTCAATGTAACTTGTGTTTTCCTTTATGGAAGATAAATAAGAGAGAAGCAGAAAGCACCAACCTTAATCTTTCGCTTGGATCCTTGCTTGTTTCCTCTCTCCTTTGACAGAGCTTTCCACTTCTTTCTCACTTGTCCCGCTTCAAAGAACACCCGTAGAGGCAAAGCAACAAGAAACCATCAAAGCGTAGAGATCTATGATACCATAAACAATGTAGAATCAAAAGTACATTAACCATACAATTGCATACACAAGTACAAGATTCATAAACACACAAGTATATGGAGGAAAAATCAAAGAACTTTATTGATAGTAGAAGTAGAAGAGATGATTACAACCCAGCTGTCTGATCCAACATCATCCTCCCAACATGAAAGCCCTCTTCACCTCATGAAAAGAAAGATCACCCAACAATACAATGTCTCAAAGAGAAACCAAAAACACTTCCTTACAAATTACAAAATTCCAGCCTTTGGATCTCTAGGATGAGGGATCCATATATAGATATTTGCAGGGGGGTGAGTCGGTTTTTGGGTTTTTTTATTATTGTTATTTCACTAATAGTTCTTGGTTCCACTTGGAGATTTCATGATCCCTTACTCATCCCTGGGCGAATTCAGAGAGGCAAGTGTCATATGAGCAGTTTCTAGAAGATTCTTTGGGTTTACACTTAGCCAATTACCTCTGCCATTTGTCTACTCTCGCCCATCGCACCCTACAGAAGCCCATTTCAGTATGCATCGCACCCCCCGTGTGTAATAGGTGAGATGCATCACACTTTGACCAAGGAGCAGGTTGTATGGGTCATTTTTGACTAGTTCTAAGTAGTTTTTTAGGTGGAACTTCTGGGAAATGATGTAATCAGTTGACCTTCATCCTTTAGGATATGAAACACACTTTTAAGGGTTTAAGAGTCCTTGGTTTATCGACATATGCGATTGGGGTTGCAGTTCCCAAATATGTCTATAACAAATCCACTTAGCATTGAAGTACATGTAACGACAATACTGCCACGGGATAGTTGGCCATCATTATTACACTCTGAAGGAGGCATGGCACACAAAGACCCTCTATACAAAAGCTTTGGTCAATGGCATGATGATTTTAAATTACATTAGTTGTCGTTGATAAATTATTTGGTGAATGCATTCATTAAATTATATGGTGTCACTAAAATTGTAGTTTCTTTCTTTATATAGATAAAGAAACCACGTTGCGTGTGTATATATATTCACACTCATATGTAACATTTTTCTTATAGGCACATAAAGGGAAAATTTGTCTACATATTTGATTATATTTATTTATTATTATTATTATTATTTTTTAATATGAGTTTTATATAAAAATTGGCATTTTGTAACTAGGTACATTGAAGATTATTGAGAAAATTTAAATTAAACATCAATAACAACTCCCATAAACTATGAAAATAAGCAATGTTACAAAGTGGCATCAAAGCCCAAGTTCAACACTTGGACTAAGTAGGCCTTGAGGAAGTAAAATTTAGAGCTTAACCAGACCTAAGGTTTGACTTTGGACATTAAGGAATTCTTAGATTGAATTTTAAAATGACATATGCAAACCTTCATTGTATATGTAGTCATACGAATACTACACTTACTAGTGTACTTACATGAATGTAATTCGTCTTTAACTAAACTAAAATTTTAATAAATGACTACAGTTAGCATGATGCGGACAAACCAAAGCAAGGAAGTAATAACCTTAAAATCTTAAGTGGTATTGAACCCTCAAATTGGGAGAATATTTACCATCATCATGATTTACAAGTTACCATGTGATGAATAAAATATATGTACTATATAGTATACATGGTACACTAAGGACGTGGAATTTTAGCCCTAATTATGAATGGTTGAATTGTGAGAGTACTCTTCTCCTTGATGCTAATATAAGAATCTTTTAGAAGCAAAAATGTTGTTGAGGTTTGTTTCCATGTGGTAAGATGCTTTCCAAATTTAGAAGAGGAAACTAATTTTGAAATTGCTAGAACAATTATCTCATTTTTTTGGAGATACAATTTATGGGAAAGTTGTGACTTGGGTTTAAAGGTAGTTTTATGCTCCACACAATCAAGGATATTGTTGATGCATAAAATGGGTGCCACATGATGGTGTTCACTAAAACTGTGACAATTTTCCTATATCTAGGACTGGTTGAGTTTTACAAAGAGAATTTACTTTGATGATGTGCGCTAATTTTGAAATTGTAAGATGTCATGACTATAAAAAGTTACATGCTATTTTATTCATATGTGATTAACACACATGATTATATGTATGAACACCATCGGTTCATCATGCTTAATGTTGGCATGATAGGCACCAGATCAACATGCCTTAGATCAACATGCATAGGGTTTTCATAACAAGGTAATGACTTAATATATTGATACTTGATATCATTGAAAACTGTGTATGTGTGATAAAGTAAGAAAAAAAGAAGCTTATATCAATTCCATATACCTACAACAACAACTAGCAATGCAAGAAAGATGAGGGACTTGCCCCTCAAGCCCTCTAAGATGTTGAAGCCTTCTCTTACACTATTTTGAAGGATTGTTGGAAATGTGAAGTTGAAGAAGGTCCGAGGACATACACTATCTAAGATTACACATATTTGCTTAGTGTTCTTGCTAAAGTGAATATGAAATGTTTGATGTGTTGTGTATTCCTTTGTTTGTTATCATTGACTGGATGTTTTCAATTTTGGTTGATTGTTAGCATGGCCATGCATTGTGTTGTCGCCACATGTTATTGTTGTGGTGTTTCTCTTCTTTCCTTCTTTGTTTGGTCTTGATTAAGTTATTGTGTGCGAGGAAAAGAATCTCACAAAAAATAGTTGAGAAAAATCTAGTCGGATGTTCAAGACATTGATTAAACCCTATACACGAGATAAAATTGCAATATAGGGCATAAGAATATGACAAATCAGCCAAGAGGGCTTCGATGGATCACTTAAACAAATCATACTGTGACATGACAACTACGAAAATAGTCTAAGAAGGAATTTTTTCTAAAACGTTAACATTGTTAATGTGTTCTACATTCCATGAGTATGTTAATGATGAGATGAATGTATAATGAAGCCATTTCATGTGACAAGTTATCTATTGAAAACCATCATAGTAAGTGGATGAGTAATTAATGTTTTAATTTTGATAACTATGGTATGCTCAGGGTAACTTGATAAGGTTACCCAATAACACTCCTTGACATATAAGGGACCCATCAAGTAAGTGTGAACTCTTGTTGTTATGCTCATGTGCTTATGACATTGTTGTGCTCATGTTTATATTATGTTTATGGTAAAGAAATGTTGAATGTTGTATCAACGAATATACTAACAACTAACTGAATTCCTTAGTCAAATCATGAAGCACATATGCCATAGGGTGCTAGTTGGGAGATGAGAAACTATGGTGCCTACTACAACACATAAACCATTTTGCTTGCCCCCAACTGATAAACCACCTGCATAGTGAAGCACAGGTGTTTTCTGGATTGATAAGTTGTGTGTGCACCATGCTTGTTCCTAGCTGATAAAATCATGAACAAGTATTTTCTTATCATCCTTGAGTGCTTGCTTGGGTTGACAAACCACTTAGAACTTACAGTTAGTTGAGGGTTAGCTTGGGCTAACAAACCACTCAATGCTTACAATTTGGTTATTACCACCACTAAAGTTCTAGGTAGCCACTTATATACTTGCCAAATAATAACACCTACCTTATTAGGGGTGTGATGATATTAGAAGTGTCATGACTATGGAGGTGTGATGATAATGGAGGTATGATGGTAAATAATATTCTTATCAATAGAAGACTACTTTGATGGTAAATGCCCATGCTCACTGGGAGGTGAGCGAGAGTGGGTGGGGCGGTGGACTCGTTTTCAGTTGTACAAAAAGACTGTGTGGAGCAACATGATCTCCATTGAGTACTTCCCTTGTGGTTGATAAACCACTCAGTGAGCTAGAATAGAGGTTGGACCTACATGAAAAGACTACATGGAGTAATATAAGCACCACTGAGTGCTTGTTTTGGGGCCGATAAACCACTTAGTGAGTTGGAATTAAGGACGGACTTGTACAAGAAGACTATGTGGAGCAGTATAAATTCCATTGAGTGCTTGCCTTGGGGCTGAGAAACAGTCAATGAGCGAGATTTAAAGATGGAGTTGGTTGATGAATGCATTGAACATATACATCACTAAGTGCTTGAATCGACCGAGAAATCACTTAGTGCTTGTAAAGCCAAGGAAACAAAGCACAATTATAAACATAAGTATAAATTATCATTTTAAAGAAATTTCTATTTAAATTATGAGTTAATATGAACTAAATTTTTATGACTAATATCATAGAATCATGTGCTTATGATGTAGGTGAACTTCTGAACCATCCAATACAAATGTATAAGGTTGATTGCAAGCAAAATTATATCAACATGATAACATCAGAGTACGTAATAGAAGCGTGATAGAGTTAAATTCCTCGAGAATTAGGCCATTTCAACAACACTAAAAACCCATGATGTGCTTTCATTGCCATGAGATGCCATGACCATGTGTTGTGTTATTAAAAACAAGCTAGAGGGATGGCTTGGTTGTGAAGACTCTTCTCGTTCGAGGAAGCCTTGCTAAGGGATGGATTGCCCGAGGAACTGGTGAATCAAAGAAGGGGATGCATGAACTTGGAAGGTGTGTGACTGCAAGGAAGATGAAACTGAAATAATTTGTTTTTCAAAAATTCATGGGCATACTTAGTGGGATTAGGCATGCATTAGGTATGCTCTAGAAAGCAATGAGCCAAATATGTTCCTGTGAAGAAATTGAATGAGATTGCTCGACTGACAAATTTAAGATATAACATCTTTTGATGATGCAAGGAACTAGGGCTATACCGATCAACTATCTTTGTTCCTTGCTATAGAACACCGAGGACAATGTTTCTTAAAGGGTGTGGGGTTTGTAACAACCCCCTTGTCTACACTGTTATTTTAAAATATAGCAACAACAACCACACCGCGTGGAGACAACCACGAGTGGTCAAAGAGTAAATTATTGATTAATATTAATTCATCCATTAATGCAACTAAAGGTTGGACCGCCTTACAGATCCTTGGTTTGAGGAAGAATTGTCGAGTTTTGCCTATAGCCCTAAATAGCCATAATCTTATCCATCGAATCCAATAATAAACCCTCTATAGTTGAAAAAATCAGCGCCTTACTTTAATTAAATTATTATATAATGTGATTGTATCACCCCTATATTAATATAATACTTATACACATTTTGTGTAACCAAACATATGCAATAATAACTTAAAATTAAAATAAATACAAATTATTAAAATACTCCAATTAAATAATTCTTAAATTAAAATTTAACCATAATTAATTATTAATCATTATTAATATATTAATATATAGATGGTTGGTTGGGCGGTTGGGACACCTTCAATATATATATATTATATCTTTTATAAGGGATGAGTTTTCATAGGGCATTATTTGAATAATGGTAATTTGATTATCATTTGTGGTTTGGTATCATTTTATTGGGTATTATTTGAATAAAACTCCGTTGAGGGCTATCTTAAATACTCTTTTAAGATTTCTAAGTTATTTCTTTTTAATTTTACTTATTTCCTACTTATGTATGTATGTGAGTGGGACTCACGTGTTGAGACCAACAAATCCAGCTTAAAAAATGTCATATTTGTCCATACGCCACAATTGTTTATGATTAAAACAATAGATGGTGTACAAACTAAATGAGGACCAAGCCCCTTCCTCAATTGTTTGAGTTTGAATTCGTGAATATAGGTTTACTTTGATTGTGTAATCCGTGTATATATATATATATATATATATTTTGCAACAATTACTACTATAATGACATTGTAGTAAGGTTCGATCAATTACAACGTCGACTGAGCCCTCGATAAACTTGTTACATCATCCATATATATTATTAGTACCTGCCTACGGCCATGCAGGGAATATAGCGATCGCTCGCAAATTGACCGAAGATTAATTTATGATTGGACCAAAAACTTTGGTTCACATTTACTCCTTAACAAAATTCAAGTTTAACAATTTCTTTCTATACAAATTTTAACCAATGTTTTTAGTTTACCTTTTTATTACAAGACGAGGTTATTTTAGTTGGGCGAAGTTACTTTATTCAAAGTTGTATTATAAACCAACGTTGGCAAGTTTTTGTTATTCAAAGTTTAGTCATATTGCCAATCTAAATTTTTTTTATCGAAAGTTTTATGAAAATGTTTAGTCTATGTTTTATCCAAAGTATTCTACTTGTTGACAACCCATCGCTTCATGGCACGCTGCATGCACTTGTGTTGGCTGAGCCCGTGCCTCTTTTAAAATACAAATCTCTCTTCTCCCTGCTCCTGGGCTCCGCCATTATCTTAGTCGTGGATCTCTCTTCTCCCTGCGCCTCGACTCCATTATCTTCGGGAAAAGCTCTTCTAATTTTCTGGTGGAGTCACGAAGCTACAGCGGTGTTTTCAATACCTCTGGCCACAAGCTTAAATCAGATTAGAAATACTTCCTTGACATTAGCCATGTCTTCCCGCACCAAATCTGTGTATTAATGGTCATGGCACCTCTGATCGCCCTACAGTGTGGTTCATTCTGTGCCACTAACGGTCCAACGTTTGGTTCTTGCAACCTTTCATTCTTTCCTTCCGTGAATGATCCACGATGCCTACATTGTGGCAAAAACAAAGCGTAGAACGGTTTTCTCGGACGACTATTGGCCTCAAATCCTTAATGTATGAAACTCACCTTTTCCTGTGGTAACGATTAGCTTGTTTTTAAGTAGAACGCTTTAAATTCAGGGGTGTTTAAAGGAATTACGACAGAGGCGAGGATGTTGGACAGAAGGAGGCACTGTAGAAGGACTAATCGAGGGAATTCATGGTTGAAGACTCTAAGTAGGTTTTTTGTTTGAAGCATGCTTTTATTTTATAAGTCTAATCAAATTGCATCTGCCTTCATATTACACTCATGTGCTTGGAAGTCTGCAAGGAATTGTTGTCACTGTTTGAAGCATGCTTTTATTTGCTAAGTCCAATCAAATTTCTTTATGTTCCTTACCTCTTTCATATTCGTGGACCCATTCACTCTGCACCTAGCCTACAGATTCAGTTTTCTCTATAGATTCTTTACAAGAGTCTTAACTACTTATGATATTCAGTTGAGGTTCACACCTATTGTCAGTATCTTCTGAACAGGTGAACGACGAAATAGGTTTGATCAGGTAAATCTCTCTTGGCTCATCAAAGGGCTAACATACATAATGAACCGATGCAAGGCGCACACAAGCAAAGGTTTATGAGTTAAAAGCATATATTCATAATGCGCAGATGCAAGGCGAAGAAAAGCAAAGGTTTAGCAAAGGTAGTTGAGCATTACATAAATGGAATAAATGAAACGTCATATTTGTGATATTAACGCATTTGCACATTTCTGACAAAAAGGCTGGTATGGCAGGAATTAACCTACACGTCATAGAGATCATCTCTATATCCCAAATTTTTTTATTAATAAATTTTGATATCAAAATTACAAAAAAGACAATTGGAATTAAACCGTCGTAAAGTTGCATGCTTAACCATAAAAATTTATATCAAAATTACAAAAGAGAATTGGAATTAAACCGTAGTTTTAGATACGTAAGATGCATGCGAGTATAGGTAGAAGCCATGAGCTGAAGCAAGCAATTCACTGAGTCATTTCGTTGAAAGAAACAACTAAACATTACCGGCAAGGACTACCGGTTGCATGCAACACCTATTAATAGTTGTGGGACCACAATCCATGCAATTTTTAAGTACATGTAACGAGCATATCACTACGGGATAGTTGGGCATTGTTATTACATAGTTGTGAGGGAGGCATATATATGGTTCCACTAAAATAGTAGTTAGGTTTTTTTTTTTTTTTTTTTCATTATCAATTGTTTTAAAAGTGCAAATAGATTTTGATAGAATTATTGAAGTTAAAAGATCATAATTTTGTCTTTATAATTCAGAATAATTTATTTTTTAAATGCATATATGTTTTTTTAATTGCTTCAATATATGTTTTTTAGTAATTATTTAAAATTTTGAATAATATGTATAATTTTTATATGCCATATTTCTGAACTTTTTTATTTTTATATGGAAAAGTTTATATGTGTGAATCATGATGATCCCCCTCCAGGTTCCTATAAGTTTTCGCTGATCTCTTTTTGACATAAATATTCAGATTTCCAAACCTTTTTATATGTTTCTCTTTTGAAATTGTGGGGTTTCTCTTTCTTTTATCTCAGCTATGAAAATGTTATCAAGGACACTAATATTAATTTATTTATCACAACTCATAAGAATGAATACAAGTCCCTACTAAACTTTAGAGGTTATTCTTGGCTTCCATTCTACAATTCAATGATCCAGTAGATACAATATCTATAAATGTATATCATTTTTTTAATTGCTTGTTTACACGATTCAACGTTATCACAACTCATAAGAATGAATACAAGTCCCTACTAAACTTTAGAGGTTATTCTTGGCTTCCATTCTACAATTCGATGATCCAGTAGATACAATATCTATAAATGTATATCATTTTTTTAATTGCTTGTTTACATGATTCAATGTTTTTCTATGATTAAATAAAATTTTACGAGTAATATGTATTTTTGTATGCCATATTTTTTAACCTTTCTAATTTTAGATGGAAAAGCTTGCATTTGTGAATCATGATGACCCCCTTAAGGTTGTTCTAAGCCAACAAGTTGAAGATCCAACATAGTTGTAAATGTTGTGGTGGTATAGCTTGCTTGTTTAAGGATTGGTTGAGACATATTATTTATTTAGAAGATTCTAAGTTCTAACTCCCATGCTAGATTCCTAAGGATAAAACTGGATTGGATCCAAATGAAAGACTTTATTGTTGTTTGTTACTTTCCACACACATACTTATCTTACACTTTGGTTGCTTATATTAATGCTGGAATTATTGGTGGTATTTTGGTAAACCATTGAGGAAAACCCTACGTGAGTGAAAAGGACTTCAATCACTGGAAACTACAAGCCCTAAGTCCCGAAACATGATTGTGAGGGAAGCATTTAGTTGAGCTAGAGCCATGCCAAGGTTAGCAGGTTCAAAGGTTTTCAATGAGAGCATGTTGAAGTTACCTTTAACCCTATGATTAGAGCTGAAGATCAACCACAATAACATTTGAGGAATCACAACCTGCTAAAATCTTGCTCAAGCAAGTCTCAAAGATCTAGGGTGGCCTTAGTCTGGTTGTTATCATTGGGTTAATGATCAACACAACCCTTTATATGTGAGAGAGGGACATTGTGGCCTTTCAAGTTTTTGTGAAGCCCCTCTACGGGAAAACACTTTGTTTCCATGTGAAATACTTTAATTTAGCTTCTATTTGAAAAAAAAAAATCAAATACGACAAAGGGAAGGGGTCCCTCCAAGACATCAGAGGTTGCTTGGTGTAAGAAAGTAGCTCCATGATAGTTTCTTTCTCTTGGACAACTACTATGCATCTAGTTTTGAAACTTCTTGGGGGAGCCTAAGGTTCCAATGCACCTACCTCTTCTCAGCCTTGTTCATTCAAGGATGTGGTGAAGCCTGAGTTTCTTTGGCCCATCAAAGGCAAAGAACCCTCTCAGTATTGCCTTCAAAATGGGGAATTGGAAGACATTACAATGCTGGAAGTGTTGGATCCAAAGGTCTATGCTTATGATACTTTGTATTGAAGAGATGCCATCATTTCACATGTCTTCTTGAAAAATACCCACTCTGAAGTGTTTGCAAGAGACCCTTGATTTTCCTAAAACCAAGGATTTTGAATGAAGCCTTGATTCAAAAATTTTGAACCCTAATTTGGTAATATCCTTTTTTCTAGAAATAAGTCCTTGGGTTTAGGAAAACATAGGTTCTGTATGAAACCTTGACTCAAAAGTTTCAACCTTGTTACCTTGGTAGTATCCTTTGTTTTATGGGGAGGTCCTTGGTTTTAGTAAAAAAAGGTTATGCATGAAACCTTGGTTCATAAATTTTACCCTACCACGCTAGTAATATCCTCTTTTCCTATTTAGATATGCACCTAAAGCTGTGCCAAATTCTTAGTTAATGATGTGTTTGAATGGCTCGCTAATATTAGAGTTCATCCTAGTGTCCAAATCAACTATAGGGAAGTCATTGGTTTCATGTGCCAAAACTTGTTGCTGAAATGTGCATATGAAAAGAGTTTCCAAAAAAACTCTTGTTAGTGTTTGAAGGTGCCAATAGGAAAATGTGGTCTTTCAGTGTAAAATTTTCTAGGGGCATGAACTTTTAGCTATATTCTTGTCTCAGAAACTATTCTAACTGGTGTGGAAATGTAGTAAAAGAAGGACATCGATACAAACTTAAATGACTATGGTATGAAGATGCAATGAGATTCAATTATCCTATTTGAAAAATATAGAAAGAAATAGGAATTAAAATCTTATGAGGAAAATAAAAGGAGAAAGGTAATGAATCAAGAGGATTTATCATAGCATTAATGGAAGAAGTGCACGATGGAGATTGAACACTGACACAATATTTGTGCATTATTTTCTTCACTATTGTCTATAAACTTGCATTGAAACATTGTCAATGATCTTCCAGTATTGCTAACGCTCGTCATGAAATGCGCTTAAAAATTTTATAATATGTGTCAAGTTGTCAACCAATGGTAGATCTGAAATGGTATTAAGAAATTATTTCATTCTCCAAACTTTCAAATGAAAATTTTAACAATTTCAAAAATTCTAGTAACTCCATGAAACCAAATCTCTTAGATTGAGTCAACAAGATTATTGTTTCTCAAAGGATACATAGGGGATTATATGGTAATTCTCCTAGAGAATAATGCAATTCATATATAATCATTCAAAAATAAATAATTTTAGACAATATTCACTCAACCGGCGGGCATAATCACTGATTAAATGCACCCTTTATATCTAGAATTCACTCTTCTATTAGTGTTGTTAATCATCTTAATTTCACTACATAAAACACTTCCAGACACAGTTTTTGCAAACAAGAACATGATTTTATGTGAACAAACTATTTGGTATACAAAACATCTTCCCATGGGTGTTGGTACAGGGGTTGTTTTAACAATTTCTAGTCAAATGTGTGCCTATAGTTTCAAAAGGAAACAAAGGATTAGCACAATGCATGTCACAATTGACAGTCTCAAAAAATGTAACAAAGAAAAAAATTTAAAGGCAAGAATCAACAACTCACCCAATAAAACCACTAGACTGTGCAAGTACAAAGAGGCCATTAGATAATCAATCTCCACAATGTTATCAATCTCTTACTAGCAAAGCATTCCACTGAAAACAAGGAGGTCCAATAAAAGTGATTCTATTGCACCATCAACATTGAGAACCAAATTGTTCGTTTTGGAAAGAGTGTAGGTCCCCATTGTATGACATAGTCCATGTACTTAACAAACGGAAAGTATGTATGTGCATTTTCCAGCAAAATCTCTACTCCCTTGTCACGATTGTCTCCTCTTTTGATCCTTCAACAAAATAGTAAACTTCGACAAAGTTAGATTAAATATAGAGAAATGGTTGTATTCAAGAAGACAAAAGAGTTATTTTCCTTTCTAGCCTTTAGATGGTAGGCACCTGTGACCAATCTCTGCAACGAGAATCAATTTCTTCTTCATTCCCTCCATAAATTCATATGATGATAAACCCTAAAGGGCACACAGCATAATCATTGATACTCTATTTGAGAGATTTATCAAGAAAAAATAATAATGGGACAATATGATCAATATTACTTTTATACCCACATTACGTTCCCCAAAAGCATTCAATTGCACCATTGATCAAACAATTTTCATATGATTACCCTGTCATGTGCATCCTTGAAGTATCTTGCAGCATCATCAATAATCCCTCCCAATCATGGACCAATGGTAATAAGATTTTTTTCACAACAATGGACCAAACTCTATATCATATGTATGTACCCATATCACCCTTAGAAAGGATCCTTTTGAAAATTTTGCATTCACCGTGAGTAAGTAGTAACCATTGAACATGTATATTTGATTGGAATCAAAATAAGAAGAATATGATCAATCTTCTTTTTATACCCACATCACGTTCCCCAAAAACATTCACTTGCACCATTAATCAAACAATTTTGATAGGATTACCCTATCATGTGCATCCTTGAAGTATCTTGCAGCGTCATCAATAACCCCTCCAAATTGTGGACCAATGATAAGGAGGCCTATTTCATAACAATGGACTAGAATTTATAAGAAATGTATGTATCCATACCACTCTCAAAAAGGATCCTTTTGAAATTTTTTCATTCATAGGTAATAAGTACTAACCATTGAACATGTATATTTGATTGGAATTGAAAAAAATAATATGTAGTTGTAAACAAAGTACCTAAAACAAGACTTGACACTAAATCCTTCCCTGCCCTTGTTGTTGCAATTGCACTGTGTGAATTAGATACACAAGGTCAATTGTTAACATAAAACATGATACGTATTTAACAAAATAGTTACAATTTCAAAATTAGTCAATGCACAAAGGGACTCCATATCTAGTAATCAATCAAACATTCCTCACTTGTAAAATGAAGAGCCACAATTGTGCAAAATTTCCAAATCTCTTTCACAAATGTAGAATTAAACTTTTCCATAACTAAAGTTCTCTATTGTAGTGTATACAAAACTAAAGTTCTCTATTGTAGTGTATACAAAACTTAGTACAATATCGTGGAAGACTATGTTTGAACCATAATAGTGAGATGACATGACCCAAACCAAAACCTTGTTCTACAATGGCAAACATTTAAACACTAGCATAACTCGAATCCTCACACCAAAAGAGTTGTATAAAGTCTAAAATAATTACAAATGTGTTAGCAGACTAATAGATGCAAATATCCAAAAGCAAAAATTAATGGCAAAGTATATCATGCCTCTTTTGGTTGCTTAAGCAACAAGTGTCGATGTCCTAAGACAAAAACGAAATGACTATTTGATAAGCATGGAGTTAGGTTCGGGTCATGAGCTTAAATGCTCAAAATCCAACCATTCTTACATCCCCAAATGCATGGATTTAGTTTTGGGTCCTGAGCTTCAATGCTCAAAATCCAACAATTCTTACATCACCAAATACTTATTTCTTTTAATAATGTAAAAAAATAATATATCAACAACACATTATAGTTTATTATCACATGATTGTCTATTATCCCTATTTTGTAGCAGAAGAGTTTATATGAAAAAGAAGCGTGTGGATAACCAACATAACATTTCCATTAGATAAATAAATTCCCAATGCCCAAACCTATTGCATTGCTAGTAGAAACGTTGCTTAAGACCTGCCACCATGACTTTGGAATACTTGCAATGGATCTCACAAACTTTGTGCTTGCGATGGTAGTCTTTTGAACTTGTAAGATATGCATTACAACTTTCAACTTGACACATGCAAATTGCATGTGGTTTTTTTTCACCTGAGTAGCTAGGGGACCAGAAAAAACCGCTACAAGCCTTGCTCTTACTTGACCCCCTCCAGAGATATCTTCAAAATAAGAAATATTTCCAAGCTTTAGACCTATATGATATTATTCAAAGAATGCAAAAACTAGGATTTCTACTACAAAACTATTTTTCTCTATGTTTTCAATATCCTTTCCCTCTACATGACTAGTCCTAGCCTTGAATTTAAAATATTTGGAACACCTTTGTGGCTCTTTATGTTCTGTGGTGCCACAACAATGCTTACACCATTAAGTTCCACATCATCCATATTTTGAGAGGACTTTTCCTTTTTTGGCTCATCTGTTCTAGGTCCTACTTGGATTCTCAAGTCCAAGAAACCAAAATTCCTGTCCTCCATATCATTGGACTCCATGGACCCCATCTTGATTTTATAGATATCCGACTCAATCTTGAGAGAGAAATCCACATAAAGTGAGCTTCTTGAAGATAACCCATAACAAAAAGTGGATCCAAAACCACAACCAGAAGAATACACAAATCCATTATGGGTTGAACCGTCATCCATTAGAGTATCCCCACCACCTCTTGTTTCATTTTCCCATTGAACCCTGTTTTCAATGCCAGTTCCTCTATTAGGAAATAACATTATATTCTACCAGTCCCATGGGGAGGAAGACACATTCATATCCAAATCCATGAGTATGATGTTACCTGAAAGGTTTTTTTTAAAGTCTAAGTGAACCCATTACCAAAAATGGTAAGGACCCCTCTACACCATCCTTCGCCCTCAAAACTAAACCCGATGCCTAAAATTCTGCACCACGATTACCATCTTCACTAATATGGTCGTTTCCATGGATTCAAAAAGTGAAAAAGAGTGTTGTCAATCCACTTGTACATGAAATGGCTGCTTATATATATAATAACATGCACAAACGATATAGGAAAAAAACCCTTAACATAACTCATTCTCTTGCAAACCCTCATTGGGCAGAATGCTGAATTTCTATAGGTGACCTTCAATTCACACCGAGGTCTCTAGTTCGAGACTCTGCCCTATGGGCCGAGATTCTCCAAAGTACATGTACGCAAGGAGCTTGTCGACATGGGTAACTATAGTGGAGTATTAGACATCTCCTGGTTTTTGGTGGTAGTGGCACGATGAGGGGCGAATAATATGGGCATTCATTAATTAACATATATCAAACAACAATGGTTGCAAAAGAAATTTGTTCAAACTTCTCATCTTATACTACATTTAATTTGGCAAGCCTCTATAAAATCATAATTAACTTCAGACTTCTCCTCGCAACTAAATTTGGTGAATTCCCTTGGACCATGTTCAAACTTCTCCACACAACTAAATTTGGTAAGCCACTGTAAAATAATAACTAAATTTAGCTACAAATAGATGTCAAGTTAGCATTAGAAGCGAATATGAATCATTGCGAGATGAGATTAAAAACAAATGCATATCGGTATAAATATATAGTGGCATATATTGCACTCCCGTATGGTTAATGTATGGTGGCATATATAAGTATGATAGATTACATATATAATCTTATATGTTTTTAACTCAATTATGGTTTCTCTCTCTCTCTCTCTCTCTCTCTCTCTCTCTCTCTCTCTCTCTATTCTCTCTCTCTCTCTCTCTCTCTCTTATATATATATATATATATATCGACACACACACACGCACACTCATATGCAAAGTGATTTTTTTATAGATACATATAGAATATAAAGGAAAAATTTGTTTACACATTTGATTATATGTGTATATATATGTGTTTACATAATATGAGTTTTGTATATAAATTGACATTTTGCAACTAGGTACATTAAATATCAATGAGAAAATTTTAATTAAACTTTGATAACAATCCCCATAAACTATGAAGACATATGTTGTACGGTAAGTAATGTTACAAGTTACCACAGTCCAATCAAGATAAGATTGATTTTGATGAGCCACAAACATTCGAGGACACCATTTGAAAGTGTAAGTATTGCTATGATTAGTCTAATCATACGTATGAATTCCAATCATATTGGAAGAAGGAAAAAATTAGTTTCAAAGGAAAAGGAAAAAAATCCCAAGGACACAAGCAAGGAAGAAAAGTGTAAAGTACACCACTCTTTCCAAGGATGAAATCCAGTGGAAATTCATGATTTCCAGTAGAGACTGGCCTACCAAATTAATGAGAGAAGATACTGAGCAACCCAAGAGAAGGTTGTTATAGTGTTGGGGATGTGGAAAGAACCACAAGTAGAGGGACTATCCTAGATATCCAACAACAAAACAACAAGAGGTTGTATAATATTCAAGAGGAAGTGATGGTGAATGATGTAGCTTAAAGCGTACCTTGAATTTATGCAGCATTGTACAACCGACAAGTAGATCATCAAGCGCCAATGATCTAGATCGAAGGTATGGTTACCAACCAACCTATTCCAATTTTATTTGATCCAGATTCTAATTTTAATTATATTAGACCAAGGGTTGTAGATATGTGAAACTTGCAAACAAGGCCCCATGCAAAGTCGTGGCCTGTCCAACTGGCCACATGAACCAAAAAGAGGGTAACAAATTTAGTATAAACATGCCCATAACAATTACCTTCAATATACTTCCTTTAGGATCATATGGCTCTTTAATTGGCTTAAGGTGGATGACAACCCATAAAACCAAGGTGGAATTCTATAATAAATTTCTAAATGCCTCAATGATGAAGGAGAGGAAAAGACCTTGCAAGGAAAGAGAAATCCTGTCTCAGTTAAACAAGTTTTAGCATTGGAACTAAAGAAATGCAACCAAAAAGGATGTTCCCTATTTGCATCAAAATAAATATTGTGACAAAAAATAATGAAATTATGATTGAAGGGAACCTCTCTTGAAGTGGATCAATGATGTGTTTCCTAAGGAGATACCAACTTCCTCATTGAATTGATTTCGGTGCAGTGTCAATTTCAAAAAATCTACATCATATGAGGACACCAAAACTCGTGTAATTAGAGCTGCAATTGAAAGAGATGTTGGATAAGGGTACATCACATTTAGTGTGTCAACCTGGGGAGCCCCGAACATATTTGTAAATGAGAAGGATGGTACGCTATGACCGTGCACTAATTATTAATAATGAATAAATATACACTAAAAAACAAGTATCCATTACCCATAATTGATGATCTATTCAATTAGCTTAGAGGGGTTGTAGTGTTCTATATAATATGTTTGAGATTTGGCTATCATCAGGTTCAAGTTAAAGACGAATACATCTACAAGACAACATTTAGGACAAGATATGGACACTACCAATTTGTAATGGTGCCATTTGGGCTCACAAATGCACCAACCAAATTTATTTTCCTAATTAACAACATTCGTATCCCATATTTAGAGAAGTTTGTATTGGTTTTTATGGATGATATTCTGGTTTGCTAAAAGACTAGAGAAGAACATGAAGAATATATTAAAGCAATGTTGCGGTTATTGAGGGAACATAAAATATATGTCAAATTTAGCAAATGTGACTTCTTCTAATCACAAATCCAATATTTGGGACATGTCATTTCTAAAGGAGTGGTTGTGGACCTTGAAAATATTAAGGCCATAATGGAGTGGCCCTCTCCCCGAAATGTCATGGAGATTAGATCCTTTATGGGATTGGTTGGATATTATAAATGATTTATTCAATATTTTTCCAAGATAGGGCATCCAATTATAGCCGCACACAAGAAATGAGTTAAATTTCAAGGGACATTAGAATGGACGGCAATTTTTGAACATATTAAGGAATTTCTCACGTGTGAACCTATTTTGAGGACAGTAGATCCAGAGAAGAACTTCCTGGTATACACATATGCATGTATGGAAGGACTAAGTGGAGTCTTGATGCAAGAGGGGAATGTAATCTATAATGAACCAAGGAAATTAAATGAGCATGAAAAAAACTATGTCACTCATGATATAGAGTTGATAAAAATTGTCCATCACCTAAATATGTGGAGGCACTACCTTCTTGGAAGAAGAATTGTATTGATATAAAATCATGGAGGATTGAGATGTTTATTTGATCAACCCAATTTAAATGTTTGAAAATCCATGTGGTTAAATTTAATCAATGAATTTGATTTTGGAATAAAACATATTAAGGGAAAGGAAAAATGAATAACATATGCACTAAGTAGAAGTATAGAAGTAGTGCATTTGGAATCTATAAGCGCTTGTGAGTTTGACACCAAGGAAAGGATAAAATAGGCATCGACACATGACAGGAATTTCCAACACGTGAATAAAATCTTACAATGAGAACCAAAGGGATCAATTAGCAAGAACTACAAGGTTACTGATGATGACATGTTGATGTTCAAAGTCAAGTGGTATGTGCCCAGTGTGAATGACTTGAAGAAGCTCATAAAGGATGGATTTCACAAAATACCTTATTCAGGTCTCCTCGTCTACCAAAGAATGATAATATAGCCATAAAGAAATAATTCAATTGGTTATGGATGAAGGAGTTATTGAGTACATTTCCAGGTGCCCGAAATGCCAACAAGTCAAAGTAGAATGTAGGCACTCAACAGGACTGCTATAGTTGATCTAATCCATGAGTGTAGATGGGTAGTCATATCTAGGAATTCATAAACAAAACATCATGATTCCATCATCATGGTAGTGGACAAATTGAGTAAGGAAACTTAGTTTATAGTTGATAAGTCCACCCACAAAGCCATCAACATTGCTTAGATTTTCATAAAGGAAATATTTAGATTGCATGGCATACCTAAGAAGATCATGCCAGATTGGATTGAAAGTTCACTTCCAGTTTTTTGAAGGCATTGTTTGTTGTATTTGGAACCCAACTAGATTTTAGTATAACATATCATCCTCAGATAGACGGTCAAATAGAAAGGGTAAATAAAATATTATAGGACATTTTACGGATGTATGTCATGAATCATTCAAAGAGGTGGGAAGAATTCTTACCATTAGTATAGTTTTCATACAACAATAGGTAGCAAGAGTCTCTAGAGTTGAGTCATTTTGAGGTGTTGTATAGCCAAAAATGTAGCGCTCCTATTAGCTAGGATGGCCCAGTGAACAAAGTGGTTCTTGAACTTGACATGATGAAAGAAATGGAGGAGGAAATCATCAATTTTAGGAAGAAATTGAAAGCAACCTAGGATATGAAAAAGCACTATGTAGACCAATAGCGAATGCACAAAGAATTTCAACTGGGAGAGCATGTATATATTCATATCAGACAAAGGAAAATCTCACTAAAAGTGGGGTCTTGTTCTAAATTAGCACCCATATTTTGTGGACCATTTCATCTGTTGGAAAGAGTTGGACTAGTAGCTTACAAACTGGCCCTACCACCCACAATAAAAGCACATGATATATTTCAAATTTCTTTTCTTAAAAAGTATGTACATGACACTAATCATGTAATTGATTTTTTTATGATACAAGTGGAATATAAGGGAGAATTCTAACCAAAAACCATTGTGCATCCTAGATTGGAGACAAATTGTACTCCATAATTGAGTAACAGAGAAAATTAAGGTGCAATGGAAGCATGTTGGACAAGGTGAAGCAACCTGAGAAGATGCTGAATAAATGAGGGTGATATACCCATTTTTGTTTAATGTATGAGCTGATGTAAGAGCTGTGATTATAATGCTTAGTTTTGTTCTTTTTCTTTTTAATTGTAGAACACTTAGGACAATGTTCCTTTAAGGGGGCGAGGTTTGTAATAGATCCACCTTTCTACCCCTATTTTTGTATTTGTGATCATAACCATGGAATCTAGCATGGAAGACATGACTAGATGGGTCAAATATTGTAAACAATTTAAGTATTAAATTATTTTGTAGAAAATATTAAAAGTATGGAATGTTGTCCTAAAGGGAGGGACCTCAGATCCAAGTCTGAGGGAGAGCAGAGAAGTGGGAGAGTGGTGAAGTGAGGATGGCACAATCACCCTCGAAGATGGAGGAGGTGGCATAACATATAGAACCAGCACCTGACAGATGGAAAATACATGATTGGATAGGGGTAAAGTGCTCACATTTTCTTGTTCCACAATGTAAAGAAAGGAAAAGTTCTGCATTCTCATAGGTAGTGCACATGAAGGGATGCAAAGAAAAATAGTAGGAGAGAGGAAAAATGAGAAGGAAAAAGGTAGAAGAAAGTAACACTAGTGAAAGGAGGTGGCTGGAGAAATATTTGTCTTGGATGTTATGCATGGGTGCAGGGAGAAACACTGGAGTTGCATTGAACCTAGTGCTTTGAAATTTGGGTGTTATCCCTCTCATAGATGTCATTGAGGCCCTTGGATTGTGTGTGTCTAAGCTTGACTATTTAGTGGGAGGCTTAGTGGATAACATAATAAATATGGTGATAGCTGTATAGATGTTGACCACTTGGATAGGGAAATCTGAGTCACTATGGTGCTTGCTGGAGAGAGTTGTTAACCATCTAGACTATGAATTGTAGACCCCTCTGGTGTTCGATATGAAAAGACGATTGAGATATCACCTAGATTCAACCTCTTATATTGTGAAATGCCACATATGGACCTTGGGTGAAGCCCTATAAATGGACTTAGAGAAGTAAGTGAGTCAGTATGGTGTTTATTTCTAGAGGGTAGTTGATAAATCCAGTGATAGTGGACTCTCCCTATTGAGCACCTACCAAGCTTGGTGTGGATTTACCTTGAGCAAGCATCCACTCAAACTTTGGATCTATATCAGGGGTGATCAACTCTAAGAAATTTGTAGTGAAATTGACCTATGGTTGGGTGGAGAGTTGAAGTCCTTTCTTCAGTTGCTAGCCATCTCTACACATTCAACTAAGTCAAATGCATTGATGTATTTAGTTATGAAATGTGATGTTCCATGAATTTCATATGCTTATATGAGCTCTTGTATATCCATGAATGTTAATTAATGCTCGAACAATGAAGACCACTATTATGCTAATGAATTGGCATGTTATCTTATATGTTATGAATTTAATGAATGTATGGATTATGTTGTCTAATAAATTGTTTGTGGTTGACATGATAAACTATGTATTTATGCCCATTCACCGAACTATTATAGCTGATAAATGTAATATTCTAATTGATCAGAGGTCTTATGTATTTCATTAGAGACGCAACATCTCCTCTTATATTGATATTAAAATTGGTATGCGAAAAATATTTGTTTAATAGATACATGCTTCTAAATGAATTCAACCAACTTGTAAGAGGTTACAAGGTTGGACTGCTTGAGAGTAATCTCTTGGTGGTGTTCAGTTGAAAAACTGTGAATGTTGGTGTTGGGGCTCTGTTCCCTTCCTCTTTTTGAGACCACATAATGAGTATCATGGGCATTAGTTCCTTGTATTGTATATCAAGTAGAATGTGAGGTTTAGGATTTTGGCCCCCATGCCTCTGAAACCAGGAAATTTTAGGTTTAGATACCCTTTTTTATTGGAAAATTTCTACTCTTCCCTTTTCCTTTGCACATCATTAAAATTCAAGAATTCAAGAATCCATGATCTAAAATAAAAAATTGAAGGTTTATTGAAAAAGTTTGCAAGCTACATTATGTCTTGTGGGCAATGGATCAAAATTGCAAAAGCACGTAAACTTAATAATTGTAGTTAAGTTTTGGAGAAATAGAGAAAAATAGACAACATACAACATCACAAAACAACAATTTGATGACGGAGTTCACCCCTCCTAGACTACATCTCCCGGTCTAGCTTCCAATGTTGGCCCTTTAAATTATGTGCTCAAAATGCCAATTACATCAACATACAACTCTCAAATAAAAAAAATAATGCTTCCATTGTGTTCAGAACACCCAAAAACCCTATGCCTTATTTTTGGGCTAAAAAAGGTTGAAAAATGGTCAAGTGTGGCCTCCTTGTTCATTTCTCTGCTATTTGTCTTGCAAAATGACCAAAATTGGAAAAATTGGGAACAAATTCCTCCTTTGGCATATCCACTAGGTGACAACCTGGTGCAGGGATGACAAAAATTCTGTTGAAATCGATGCAATTTGTTGGACTATTAGTTAGGCACCTACGCCCTAAGTTCCGACCTTTTTATCGGTCACGTGGTGCTTAATGTGGCTAGGAGTGTGGGTAGAGGCCACACGCCCACCAACTCCATGCTCCTGGTCATGTGAAGGGCCATGTGGTCACGAGATGGGCACCACGTGTCAACTGTTCCCCATAGCCTACACTTGTGGTCTTGTGCAGTTTGAATGGGACCAGTGCTAGGGTTAACTCCCCACCTTTCCTGGAATACGCTGTGGTCACATCACACCATATAACTCGGGGCTAGGGCCACTTACCTTGGCCCTCTCTCCAACGCCAAAACAAAACAAATTTAAATATAACATTGGCATGGATTATTAATAAGCACATCCTGATGGTTTAACGATGTAGTGGTTGGTTAGGCCTGTCAGTAACCATAATAAAATTTTGCACCAACTTCGAGGGCCACATGGTTCCCTCCCATTGGGCTACGTGGCGCCTCCCGATTGGTTAAACCCAAAACTCACCAACCAATGAAACTTCGCTAACCTTACCTGTATGATCATGCCATGTATTAGAACGATATTGGCCCGTCTAACCATCATACCTACACAGTCGGTTATTGACTTTAGCGCCATGCCACCATAAAACCTACCTAGTCAGTAACCCAGTTAACCCTGCAAGTTGACTTTTTAGCTGTTTGGTAAAAACTGTAGAACATGATAAATTCATCATATGGTGTCAATTTGAGGCAATTCAAGCACTGGTGGAATCAAAATGAAGGGATCTACAATTCGGCACTGGTTTCGGGAGATTTTGAGCCTATTTTTGATCCCCTTGATCATTCCTCCCCACTAGAAGATTTTGGACCACCAAAATTATGTTTTTACTCAACAAGTAATTGAGGGTACAACTCCCTCACTTTCTTGATCTCAATCCACCTTGCTTTACTTGGAACTATACCTTTGAGCCCCACTAGAAGGTACTCCACATTGCCTTTGCGTGAAGTCTTTATTCTCTTGTCAATGATCGAGTCTTCTTGCAGTTCACATAAATATTCAGGAGAAAAATATTCTATAGATGGAATGTGAATATTATCTTCATGATCATCAATCATATGAGGCTCACACAATCTCAAGTTTTCCACATTCACAACATAATAAATTTGCATGTAAGGTCGCAAATCTAATTGGAAATCATTGTTACCAATCTTCTCCAAGATTTTAAAAGGACCATATCTGATTGGCTTGAGATTTCTACCTTCACCTTGAAGTCTTTCTTTGCTTATATACACACAAAATTAATCTCCCATTTGGAAATCATGATCAACCCGATGTTTGTCATGTCTTGCTTTGAACTTGACTTTGCTTTTATCTAGCTACTCTTGTACTCTTTGATGCACTAGTTGAATTTGTTCAATGAAATTCTTGTCTTTGTCCACATCACTATGTCCATCTATTGCAATATCTTTACCAAAGATGAAATCCAAAGGAGACTTTGGAAAACAACCCAAACAAACTTCAAATGGAGATACTTGCGTAGATGAGTGCTTGACACGATTGTAGGCATGCTACATGTAATGAAAATGCTCATCCCAAAGTTTAGGATGCTTACCACAATATCCTCGAACTGTTCTGTTCACTACTTCTATCTGGTTTTCGGTTTGTGGATGAAATGTGGTGCTCTTATTCAACTTGGTGTCCAAGAGTTCCCATAAAATTGACCAAAAATTCTTGACAAATCGAGAATCTTGATCAGAAATAATAGAAGTGGGCAAACCAAAGTGAACCCATATATTTTGGAAGAACATATTTACGATTTGTTTAACTGTAACCTATTTCTTACATGGCATCAACACACACATTTTGCTGAAACGATCCACAATAACATATAGATAATCATGACCTTTCTTAGACATTGGTAGTCCCCCTACAAAATCCATAGAAATACTTTCCCAAGGATGAGAAAGAATAGGAAGTGGAGTGTACAAACCCAATTTCCTATTGCTAGGCTTACTAGTAGCACACATGGAACATCCTTTTTACATATCTTGAAATAGTTTCATTCATGCAAGGCTAATAACAATACCTCTAAATTTGAGCAACCGTTTTTCCTACACCAAAGTGACCAAGAATAAAAGAAGTGTGGGCTTCCCTTATGACATTGATTCTTTCACCCCGTAGAACACATAACTTACCAAGATGATAGAACAACTTGTTATAAATATGATAATCCAACTCCAACATGATTTCCTTGACTCAAAGTTGCATAAACATATTTAAAATCTTCATCTTGAGCATACTATTCAATATAACTTTCATGCATGATTGAGTTATGCTTAAGAATAATCGATGCCTTAACAATAGGCCTTGATAAAATATCAACAACTTTATTGTATATACCTTTCTTGTACCTGATTACCAAATGAAATCGTTGTAGGAATCCCATCCACCTGAAATGTCTAGCTTGTTGTAGCTTGGTTTGTGATTGTAAATATTGTGAAGGTTGATGGTGAGTATGAATAATCATTTCTTTACCCATCAAATAATGCTTCCATTTCTTCATGCTTTGTACCAAAGCATACAAATATTTATCATAAGGTGGATAGTTAATTACTCCATTGGTAAAGGTTTTAGAATGATAACAAATAGGCTTACCATGCTTCATCAAAATTGTTCCCATAGCATAATCTACTGCATTGGTTTGAATCTCAAATGGATGTTTAAGATATGGAAGTGCTAGAACTAGTGTTGCACTGATTTTCTCTTTCAATGTGTCGAAGGATTTTTGCTACTTGCCTCCCCACTGAAAGACTTTCTTCACACTTGTAAAAGCATGTAATGGTGCTGCAACGAGTGAGAAGTTAGCTATAAATTTTCTCCAATATTGGGTTTCTCCTAAAAATCTCCTAACTTTTGTGACATTGTTGGGTTTAGGTCAATGCAAAATGACTTCAAATTTTGAGGGTGTTATGTTCCTATACCAATAGGTGTCATATATCATGATTGACTTGGTTTAGCTCTGAAATATGGACATACCTTTGCTTGTTGCAAATGTTTTCCATATTTGTAAAAAAATAAAAAAATTTAAAAAATGTAAAGAGGGTATACCCTAAAAGAAAAATCAAAGGGTAAAAAGAATAAAGAAAAGGTCAAAAAATGAAAGAAAATGAACCCCAAGAAAAAGAAAAAGACCATGAAAGTGAGCAAGTTCAAATGCCACTGCTATTTCACTTTTTGAATAAAGATTGTGTGCAACTTGTTACTTATGCCACAATCCATGGTAACCAAATAGTTTAATCTTGTTTATTCCATGTTTTGGATTTCATGTTTATAGATATAGAGAATAAAATCTGACCAAATTGTTTAATCTTGATAGATAAGTAGATAGGTAGAGTGAACAAAAGGAGTTCAACAGTTTAATCTGAGCCCTTGGATGTAATAAGGTTAGACTTAGATAGATTTCCATTGTAAAAGAAAAAGAAAAGCTTGATAAGGGTTTGCCAGTTTAAGTGCACCCTAATAAAAGAAGTAAAAATGGTAGGATGTGTAGATAGGGTAAGTAGATGATTGGTTGCAAAAGTATGTATGATGAATGATTAAGTTAAAAGTTTAAATCTTTTGCTTTCATCACTTGGACAAAGCATCGATGACAATGAAGACAGTCACATCAGGAATCAAAGTCAAACTAATTAACTTCCTCACTCATTTTTCCCTAAATTTTTTTACTAATTTCCCCTAAGTACTAAAGGCACCTACAACCAAAGTTAAAGGGGCTCAAAGCATTTCTCTGACTTCTGGAGGGACCAGACCCTTGGCCTAATAACTTGTAAGTCCTAAGTGCTAAAGCCCCTTCATCAAGATTAATCTCCTTCATAACTAACTCATCCCCTTCAAATGCTTTCCCTAAGTAAAATCGCGATTTTACTTAGGAAACATAAATGGTTCTTTATAAAACCCCCCAAACACATTTTAGCCTAAGCCATAATGTTGGATGATGAATGTATTTTCGAAAACATTTACTTAGCACATTGTCTTTCCATGGTCATATTAACTTTTAATTTTTATTATTTATGTAAATCCCGAAACAACTTACCCTTTCCCATATTATTAATAAAAATCCAAAATTAATAAATATCCCCTCACATGGTTTGCAAAATAAACCAAAATAAAATTAATTAAGTTAGATTAATTAATCGAACCACAATTAATTAAGAGCCAAACCCCTGACGATTAAAAAGGGATTAATTAATCACTGGGATTAATTAATAACCTCCCCGCCAATCACATTGCCCCCGATATAATTAAATACCTTTTAATTACAATCGTGCCCCTCCATTAACCCTTCACCACTTACCGATATTGACTACCGTCCGATCAGCCTTCCCAGATCCAACGGCTATCGCACACATTGCGCGGGCCTTTTGGTCGAATGTTAAACGTGCGATGTAAGCAGTTTATGACTTTTTGCCGATGCTACGTGTCAGCCAATCTATGGCATTGCACGACCCTCCTCCAAAACCACCAGTCTCCCAAAAGTTGTGCGATGAAAACCATTATCGCTCCCGCTTACCGCCTCCACTAAACGACAAAGCTATCCCATGAGTCAGTTAAAGCCAACTGTCATTTTCATTAACCCACCAAAACACATTGACTTTTCATATAAAACAAAAACATCCATTGTTTGTCTTTTTTACTGAGAAACGAAAGTTTTGCCTCCCATGCATGCACAAAGTACGTCCAGACCAACAACTTGCTTCCAACCATCAACCACCATCAGCTATTGAACTTCAAGCTACTCCAGTCTACTGTGCGCACTCTGCAAAGCCGCCACCACAGTCAAATGTCTCATCAACCATCCGAAAATAGTTATTTACCACATTTCAATCTCAAAATCCCTGTTTTAAGTTAAAGCCTCCATCAAATTGCTCTTAATTTAAGTAATTTGGTACAATTGAACCGTTCCTTGACCCTAAGGCTACCTCAAGTACCTCACTCATTTGAAAAACCTTAAAAACCCGATCTTCCTTCCTTGAATACACAAGAACCAGGGATGGGAACCCCAGTTTCCCTAAATGTCACTCCAGTCAATGTTCCCCACCGGGATTTAGACTATCTCCCCTTGGCCGATAAGGATTTTCAAATCAAATACTTTACTTTTGATGATAGCCCCTTGAAATTCTATTACAGGTACCGAGACAATTACCCGAACCACTTTGATAAAATAGGTCTTTGGGAGTCCAACCTCCCCAAATATCAGTTCCTCACTGTCCATATCTTCCCAGACATTGTTCACCAATGCCATGCAAATTACAACCCAAATTTGAGAGCTGTAATGTCCCCTAACCAAGAAGTTATTTTCACCATTACAGCTGAGTCCATAAATGAAATGTTGCAATTATAACCTGGCCAGAACCTCACTCCCCTTTCTATTGTAGAATTACTTGAGAAATATACCAAGTTGTCCAATTCTGAAATTAACCAAGTTTGTTAGACTTTCATGGAGGAAAAATATAGGCTCAAAGAAGCCCTCCTTATATGTCAAGCTTCTTTACAAATCTGGGCCAGGACATCATCACCATGATTGCTTGCATTTTTGGTTTTACTATTAGGAGTACGTAGATGAGTCGACCTTAACCTTCATGACTATTTTTACCCTTGGTCAACCTCTTGCAACTAAATTTGACTATGCCACATTCATTTCAGAGAAGATACATTACTAATTTATGAGATTAGAAAATGAAAGAGTCTTTAAATATTCCACAGTCTTGTATCATCTTTTTCTTTACTACCAGTCTGATAAATTCCATTTCTCTATCCAAAAACTTGATACCAGAGGGAATCCCAGGTTTGTTGTCTTCTGGACTTCAATTTTCCACTATTTAGCTTCTTCTCCTTATTCTTATACAGATTTTATTGATTAGTTTGTCCATCCTGTAACTACCATGTTGATAGGAATTCCCCCTCCTAGAATCAGTGATGATATCAAAAGATTCCTTCGATTGTCCAAGCAATACATGATTGGTGACTGGTATTTATACCAAAACCATATTGAGATCAGAGTTTATGGGTGTGAATTGTCTCCCTACAAATTGCCCAAATATGTCCCCATGAGATTGTTTGCCCTGAGTACTATAGGAAAATGATAAACTCTAATGAAATCCACTTCATGAAAGAAAAAAATAAAGCCCAACTGAGAATCAAAGATCACCTAGGTCCATTTGTGTGCAACAACAGAAAAGCAGGGTAAGTAGCAGAGGCGATCCTAGAAAGGATTCATTTGAAAAAGAGTATTATTTGGCCTTATGATCCTCACAGTTTTATCTGTGACAGAAGACTAAAACATAACTTGTCCCCTTACATACATCATAGAATTCCAGAGGTATAGCAGTATGCTAATCAAAATGAATGGGTGGAGGGAACACTCATAGAACAGGATAGTGAAAAGGTCGAAGTAGAAAATGTCATGAAATATTTAGAAAAGAGACTTGATCTAGATTCCTTGTATAGGTGCCTGAAGAATTTTCACAAAGGCCACCATAGGAACATAGTGCACAAACATCGGGACAACCAGATACTTCAAAACAACCTAAGACCTCAACATAGCAAGAAGAGTCAGAGGAGCTAGAAATCTCAGAAGAATTTTCTCCACCTCAGCCAAATCCACCTCAGCCAAACATGAGCAATCTCTCAGTTTTTACAGACTCCTCTTAATGAGGAAATAAATTTGAAAAGAGGCAGGGAAGAGGCCACTCCCTAAAGGCCTACAGACCAACCTTTTGCTAAAAGGCATAGGTTGAATCCTTACTCAGAAGAAGAATTCATTAAAGAAACTATAGGAAACACAATGACAGAGAGGGTAGGGAGTCCACAGACTATCCCTATAGGTGAGACACCAGCCTCTTCACATAAGAAGATATTGGAGAGGCAGAAAAGTATAGAGGTATCTTCTTTTAGGACTTCCTTTGAGCAGAACATAGATATCAAGGGAAAATACAAAGAAATAAAGACAAGAAATGATCAATTGAAAGCATAAACTTATGCTCATTACTTGAAAATGGCCCCCACAAACCAGACAAGATTGATGTCAGCATTTGACATCAAAGAGGGAAAAATGCAAATTAGCTTTTTGAAGCCAACAATACAACAGTCAAAGTCCATGGCTGATTATTTTAGAACTAATTTTGAAGTTCTTGCCAAAGACATCCACTCTATTGATCAGATTGAGCGCCATAAGCAAATGGGTGAGATGGTCTATTCTACTTTGACCAGTAAAGCCATGATGGCACATCAATTGCAGAATTGCTTGAGTAATACGACAACACAGTTGCAATTGGAAAAATCCTCTTCTTAGGCTAAGGACACTAGGATCAAATCATTAGAATATCTGGTGATTGAGTTGGGACACAATCCCAAAGATGTAAGAACAACTGAGAGTTTGATAAAGAAGAAAAATGAAGACATTGCAGCACTTAGAAAACAGCTCAAACTCCCTCCCCTCATACATCCACGAACTGCTGAAATCATTGAGAAATGAAATGAGGAAGAAATTATGGATTTAGTCCTTAAGTTAAATGAACAACTGAAAGAGACTGAGCAAGAATTAGAAAAAGTTTTGCAGTCTAAACAGAGTGAGTTGACCACCCTACCTCAGACTGTGGTACCAATTGCTTCTACGGCAGTACCATCTTCTATAGCAACAAATTTGGCACCCAACATTCCCATAGCAACAACTCTTTCAGTAACAACAACAACAGGTACATCAACAACAACAACCACTTCAACAAAACAAGCAGAGGACTTAATCAAGTCCATGGAGGAAATGAAAATTCAAGCATCTGAAATACAAAAGTTGAAAGAAAAGTTTACTAGCTTGGAGCATGATTGTGAGATCAATACGATCAACTATACTGAAGAGAAAAGGAAGAACAGAGGGATGACTGATCAAATCAAAACATTAGAAAAGGACTTGAAATTTGAAAAGCCCTTAAAAGATATCAAGAAAATTTTATGGACCAATATCATTGATTCCATCAGAGATATTTGGTCTTCTATTCAGATTATCTTTGAATAGATAGAGTTGGTCAAGCTTGCTACTGAGGCCATACAAAAGACTAAAGAAGAATTGGGAGAAAAGCCTGAAGAAGCAACTCGGTTAATAAACTTTTTGAATAGCCAGAGCACACAATAGCTGGAACAATGGGACATCGAGGATCGAACTGGTATTATCCTCGAAGTGAAGAAAGTTCTTACCAAAAAGAACTTAATGCTTAACTTAGAAAGAAGATGTCAAAGCATACAAGAAGACATAGAGGATTTCATGGTGAAATTTGACATCTTAAGAAGTAAAGGACTCCCAAACCCTCTGGTCATAAATGACAAATTGATGACTCAGACATACTACATTGACAAATTACACCAACAAAATGAAAGTCAAGTCAGCTCATCCTCAGCGAAAGCACTACCTACTGGAAAAGTGTTGTATGATGGTTTGGAAAACCTTTTCTATATTGGGCATGAAGTAAAACACTTATTCACAGCCAAGCCCAATTTTTCAAAGCACACTGAGGCTGATGAAATATACAGGAAACTTATTAGGATGAAGATACCCAATGAAGAATGGTGGACTAATATGACATGCATTCTATAATTTACCACAGTAACATTGAAGTAAATAGAAATATTTACTGAGTTAAAATCTGGTAAACAGGTAAAGAGTGTTAGTGTCAGTCTTGAGCCCTCCATCGGTGATCAAAAGCTCTTTGCATTATGCATAGGTAGGTGTCTCATCAGTATCAGTTTTGCATCCCGTTAGGCATGCCATAAAACTGATGGAGGAGCTGGTCCTTGCTCCCTTCTTGGCTTCGCTGGATCAGATTATATCATTTAAATGAGCTTGTGTTACACTTGTTTTATTTTTGTCTTGAAATCCCAAGTCTTAGGTCTAGGGTTTTGGTCAAAAATCACTGCAAGGTCATGAGTCAAAGGTCTAATAGTCCCCAGCAAGCCGGAAGGAGGTATGTAAATATGTTCCATGGATATTTTTTCATCAGGTACAGCTCATTTATACCTTGGATTTAAAAACCCTGTTTTTAAGTCCAAGGTCATGTCAAATTTGTAAAAATAAAGAAATTCTCAGAAGTTTGCAAAAGTGCCGGCAACAACCCTGGTTCCTTCTCCACAATCCATCAGATGGTCAACCTGCAAGAATAATGGAGTCAAACGCATCAAAAGAGCTCATTTCAGGACAAAAAGTCTCTAAAACAGTGTTAAAAAGAAAAGCAAATTGAAAACATTAGAAAGTGGGTTCTAAAGTTAATTTTTTTTAAAATGACCCTATAAAAGCTAATTTCCCTCTTTAGTCACTCTTATTGTGCAATTGAGAGTGGAAATTTCGTGCTAGAAGCAAAGAAGGCGATTTCGTGGCAAGTTTAAGCAAATTCAGTGCCTGGGAAGGTGCGCGGTTATTTCACAAGTGTGCACGGATTTCTGGGCGGTGCGCGGCTCTGTGGTGAGTTTTCTGCTGAAGAAAAATACACAGGCGCGGATTTCTGGGTGGTGCGCGGCTTTTCTGGGGAGGTGCGCGGTTATTCAGGCAGCTTGCACAAAAACTCACCCAAACAGTAAAATTTCTTCCAAGTTCACTCAAATTTGTCAAGCATACTTCACAGCATTTTGCAGGCAGGGCAGCGATCATTTTGACTTGTTTATTCCACCTTGCTCAATAACACCATGTCAACTATTGAGACTAATGAGCAAGGTGATGACCGATCATCATCTACTGAGATTGAGACACAGTGGAGGCCTCGTAGGGGAGGCAAGAGTGGCTATCACAAGAAGGTAGAGCCCACATCATTGACTGAGTTCAGGCTTGCCCATTGCAGTATCTTGTTTTCAGCACATGGCTTGTTTCAGTTTGTGAGAGGTTCTCACAATTCAACATTACAGAGAGTTGGCTCGGTTGTTTGTCCTACATCTCCATGATGGGCAGGTCACCCTTGCAGGGGTGAATTTGTATTTCTCCAGAGCATCACAGATGCACTGGGATACCCAATGTGGGTGAGGTGTGGCTGAGGCGCAAGTGGCTGGACTTAGTATATTATGAGCCTATGTCAGTTCTTACCTGTATGCATAACTTTCAGGGAACTTCCCCATCAAGTTCCTCCGAGCAGAGTATATAGATATCATGAGACTTATTATGCACTACTTCACATGCGAGGGGAGATTCGCATGAGTATCTTCTTATCATATGCGCATGTTGATGCACTTCACCAGAGTGAGAATCATGAACATCGCAGCATACTTATCTCACGACATTCAGAGGATGACCGCTCTCTTTCAGAGACAGACCCCAGCACAGCAGTTGCGGAGCTTATGCCATCATGGTCTTATTCAGCTAGTAGTTTCCCATCAGCTGAGCCAGCAGGGCATTCCTTGGGAAGATTTCATCTCCCGACACTTTTTCACACAGCCACATCCAGGGCCGGAGCCAGTTCACGAGGAGGGAGAGCCATCACATCAGCCCGAGACCAACATTCCTAGACACATGGCTTTTTCTCCTCGAGTCACATATCAGAGAGGTCATAGGACCTTATTTGCAGCAGCTCGACGAGTGCTTTCTCCACAGCAGGTGGAAGGGGTCTCGTCATCATCTTCAGAGCGGCGAGTGTTATCTCCACACCAGGTGGAATGGGCCTCGCTTTCTTCATCGGCACAGGCAGTACGAGAGGGCAAGCTGCCCATGATTGAGGATCAGGTAGTTCACGAGGCACATGATGATTTCATTGATCATGACGCCCGCTCTTCCCCTTCAAATCTTTATGAGATTATCAGGCAGAAAGAGGAGGAGAACCTCGTGTTGCAACAGAAGCTCCAAATGGCCCAATGGACCAACACTTATCTAGAACAGCACACCAAACAATTAGAAGATGAAAAAGAGCTTGATGAGCTATGGAGGATCTGCAGTGATCGAACTTTGAACCGTAGGAGGCCTGGTGACCTATTGCGTGCTGATCGGGAGTCCATGCTTATTCGTGTAAATGCACATTTGGAGAGATTGTTGGAAAAGGAAAATCGTGACAAAGATCTGCTACGCAACATGAAAACACACTATTGGGCAAGATTGCATGTTTGCAAGGCTAGAATGAAAATTCTCCAACAAAAGCTGTCAGAGGCCCGGAAGAAGAAGAAAAGGACAAATCCACTCTCCATCTTGGCTGAGGCATCCCTCACTCATCATGGTACTGATCAGCCTTGATCTAGCATCAAAATCTGAAAATTTGAGAATTTTGGAGCATTTTGCAAATTTTTGGTAAAATTACAGGTTTTTCCTATGGAATGGTCTCACCCCGGGTGAGACCATTTTGGAGGACTGCTCGGAATTTTGAAAACTTGGCATTTTTGGAAAGGGCATGCAAAGAGAAAAATTACCAATACTTGGGAGAAGCCTGATTTTGAGATTTGAGCCTCCAAAAGCTCAAAATACATCAAAAAAATGACTTTCTGCCCACTTTTTGAGTTGCAGAAAGTGACCTTGGGAGAAATGGTTTTTGAGGGGGCAAAACAACTCCAAATTCAGAAATTCCACTTGGGATGGAAAGTAGACAGACCAAGCTTTCCAATGAGCCATCTTGCACCTGATTTGGACCAGTGAAACCCACTCAAAAGTTGCAGCAAAGGGCGCGGCAGTGAGAGCCAGGGGGCGCGGCAGTGAGAGCCAACTTTGCCAGAATCAACCTTTTTTGTCAAAAAACACTGTTTTGACTATGGTTGACCATTTTTACTTGTAGATGATGGATAAATTAATATTTTCATGTCACTTTGATAGATTTTTCCTCTCTTTACTCTTCTAGAAGCTTCCTTGATGTAAAAAGTGAATAATTAATGCATGAATCAGTTAGCTAAGTAATAGAGGCAAGTTGTTGAGCTGCCTATTATCTAGTGCTTAGTTTGGAATTAGTTCCAACTGCTCCTAGAAGGATGAGCTCGACCCCTAGAGGCAAGGGAAGAGGTTAGCTTGCCTATATTATGTGTTTTCTTAGTCATTTTGAGAGGTTGGAAGGTTGGACTCTTGTGGGAGAAAGCTTCATTGTATATTGTACATCTATCTTTGCAATTTAAAGAAGAGGAAGGCCAGGGTTTTGCATGCATCATTGTGGATTCTTGTGGATTTTTGTGTTGATGGTGTGTTATCTACATGTTCTTGTAAGTTTGTTTATGTATTCCACATCTCTCTTTTGCTTCTATTTGGACAGATGAAGTGGTAAAGTTTGAATTCATGCTTTGACATGCTCATCTTTTTAGTTTGTTCAAAATTTATGTTTTCTACTGTCTAGAGAGGATTCAAATGGTTGTTTGCCCTCTTTAGCTCCTTCTCTATCATCCCTGATCATTCATCTCAGATTAAGGCATCAGCGCTCACTCCTACCTTGCCCCAAAGATCCCCCTGCAAAAACTGTGCTCAATCCCCGCACCCGGAATTGCACTCCCTCCAATTGCCACCAAAAAACCCAAAAATCTTAAAATCAAACCCTCTTATCAATTTACTAGCCTAAAATCTTTGTTCCTAATTTGTCAACTCATCTTATTGACAAATTTACCGAGTACCCGAGAGAGCCTTCTCATACCTTGTAGGGCTAGCTACGAGGTGAAATGGTTTGATGTAGCCTTGAGAGTTTGTCTATCTCAGCCTAGGTGAATTTCAAGCGCTAACAGCTTGTACATAATATATTGTTTGATGTTTCTGTTGTTTATATTTTCCCTTTGTTTTCTTATAGCTGTCAACTGGTCAGTGCTTTTCTGCAGGTTTTCTTAGGCATCCTGGGAAATTTTTCATCTTTTTGATAACTATTGGCATATGAGATCATCTTGTCTTTCCTGCTAACTTTCATTTTCTGAAGTTTAATTTCAGCATTGTCCTTTTTAAGTTGTGAATTGCTTATTTCTTTTTCCGCTATATAGATATCATACTGCTCAACAATTTATGGTTTCTTTCTATGGTCAAGTGACTCTATCAGCAAGAAATCAGAATATTACTAATTGTAGTGTGACTTAGTTGTCATATTTCTTACTCATGGTTTCTTTCCACAAGGTAGATTGAGCCGAATGGTAAAGGACTAGAAGAGTTCAAGTAGTGTGATTAGCTTCTTTTATGAAATTTACTTTCTTGTCATTTAGATATCATAATGCTTCACATGTTCATGATTACTTCCCCAAGGTAGATTGAGCTAAAGGGTAAAGGATTTGAAGAATTTAAGTAGTGTGATTAGTTTCTTTTATGCAATTTACTTTCTTGCCATTTAGATATCATGTTGCTTGACTTGTTCATGATTACTTCCCACAAGGTAGATTGAGTCGAAGGGTAAAGGATCTGAAGAGTTAAAGTAGTGTGAATTAGTTGATTTGCTTTAAGTTTGAGTTGTTTTT